>JABUQX010029318.1:0-35000 GCA_015478945.1 Trachelipus rathkii | reverse complement strand
TATATATATATATATAATATATTATATATATATAATATATATATATAAGAGATATAAATATATATATATATATATATATATATATATATATATATATATATATATATCCAGATGAGAAAAAGGTTTTTAAAATCTTGTTGTCTAAATATCAAAAAGAAAACAATATATTTATTTAAAAGATAACTAACTGTCTTCAATACGTCAAATGCTAATTGGTACAATTCCGAAATTATGGTAATATACAATTATAATAACGTACTTCTATCCGAGAGAACTTACTGATGCGTATCTCGCCCGGGAGCAAAGGAGGAGCACCCGACCTCATACTGGATTAAATTGCATTAACTGGCCTCTCAAAATAGTATTTTTTTGTTAAATCGTTTAATTTTTTTTATTTAAGTTATATATAATATTTTTAAATTATAACAAATTATCCATAACTTTTTTTTTTTTTTTAATCAAATGTTAATGCGTAAACAGTAGTAAATAATCAGCTCATCTAATTGCAAAAATTTATTTAAGACTATTTCATCCTTTAATTCTAAAGCGTTCATTCTTAGTTTTTTCTTCCTTGTCTTTTCTTTTGAATTTACGAATTTCCTTTTGTTTTTGGGAAGGATTTAAATTTAAAAAATAACTTTTGGTTCCTGGGGGAAACTTTGGGTTTTAATAAATACATAATAAAAGATACTGGAATTCATCTTTTAGAAAAAAATCTAAGGAATGTAGATATCACGTTTCAACTCGTTTATTCTGATGCAGACAAGCGGGAAAATTCCTTTCATTATATAAGATTTTTAATCTGCTTAAAATAAGCTGCTTTTGAATACAAGGGAACACCATAAACATTACCATGAAGATAATGATTAAACAATTACTATTACGAGAGGGCTATAGTTTTTTCAACTTACAAGGCGCTTATTTAATAACTTTACTACTGCTGTTGGACCGGTCTCCAGAGTACGTGGAAGTGCCTAGTTGTTTAGTGAAAGTAATTTATTGGTACTCGAGGAAATTGGTAGGAATTATTTAAAATTATGAGAAAATATATTTACCAAAGAAATTTCAATATCAAAAGTTAAAATTGGACATGAAGCACTTTAACTGTGAGTTCCTCATATACTCAAACATATATATATTATATATATATAAATATATATATATATAATTATATATAATATATATATTATATATATATATATATATATATAATATATATATATTATATATATAATATATATATATATATATATATTGTCTCCACTAGTGGGTAAAGGACAGAGACCTACCAAATTCCACCAAAGTTAGGGGAAATTACCACCCAGGTCTAGTTCAAAGGCCGACGTGCTCCGATACACTTTGTTTTAGAGTGTGTAAATGGTTTACAGGAGATATATTTTCCCATCTCTCACTTTACGGGTTTTGAACTTAAGGACTATGAGAGTCTTTTGTGGTGGCGCATAATATATCCATGGCATTTGACCGGATATTACAGGCGATGCTGCTTTCCAAGCTCCCCTCCTTTGTGTTTCTTCCTTCTCTTTGATTACTCTTTCATTCAAATTTTTCCATTTCAGCTGTTGTGGATTGGGAAACTTCTTCCTTTCCTCATGGTTCTGTCTTATCTCCTACTCTATTGCTTCTTTTTATTACCTGTCTTCTTAGTTCCTCAACTAATTCTTCCCATTCATATGCCGATAACTCGAAGCTCCTTTTTTCTGCTCATTTTATATCTGCTCTCTCTTTTGCATATAAACTTCTTTTTTTTCCATCCATTCTCTCCAACTATCTTTGTTCTGTGGTTTTTTTTTCTATCATCTGTGTTTCCTGACAAATTTAATCTCCGTCACTTTAAAACTTGAGACAATGCTCACCTGCCATATCTGCGTTAGGTGGACTTAAGTTAAATTTAAAAATTTTTTTTTTTCATTTTCACTATTATTTTACACCCTCTCCTCAATCAGTGAGCGATGGTATAAAAGAAAAAAATATTCAGGAGATACCTAGAAAATCAAATAAATTACGCTTCAATTTGCACTATCTATTTGTAAGAAGGTGCTGAATGTGAAGCCAATCCTTATGCACCCCACCAACTTCTTCCCCAAACCGCCTCTAAAATGGGAAAGGTTATCAATTCATAATCTGTAATTCTGTAATTCTATAAATGATGAAATGAAATTTTATTTAATTTTATCTAATTTTATTTTTATTATTGTATTTGTTTTTAATTTTATTTCTATTTAATTGTTTATTTTATATTCATTATTTTTTATTTATTTATAACTTTACATTGGGATAGACTGTTTTAATTTTAATTTTATTTTTATTTTTGCTTTATTTAATGTTTAAACTTAAATGTTGGTAAGTTGTATATTCTTTAGTTATAGGGATTTTTATTACAACGCCCACGGGCAGAGCCCTATTAAAGGAGGTAGTGTAAGATCAATAGATCATAACACAAGGGTTAGATTCCGCGGATATGGTTTCGGATATTAAAAATGACGCGGATACCTACCTCGCAGATCTTTTATATATTGATATAAGGAGATGACGCGGATGACCTAGCTTATTCTTAGGGGATGTAGTGTAGGCCGTAGGTATATAGTTTGAGGGTGAGGGGGGTGAGTGGGGTCTTTTTGGACCAATGAAAAAGGTTTGTGAATTTTGGTTAGTATATATGATATATATATATATATAATTATATTTATAAATTAAATATATTAGTATTACGAGTATAGTATATATATATATATATATATTATATATATATTATTTCTTAAGTAATCACGGTCGCATACATGTCTAATCATGAATAACAACGTCTTCCAAAGAGAGGTATTAGAGCCAAAATTTCCTCTCGCCTTGCATCATTATATTTCCTTCTTCTTATGACACCACTTCTTAAAGTCGCTGACGTAGTTTTCTGAATAGCTTATTCGTCCTTCTTAATGTTATATTTAATGCATTTTAGACCTCCGTTAGTTAGGCATTTGAAGGATCGTAAGAATGGAAGACATACTTGCCGAAAAAAAAACATATAAGTAGCCGAAGGTAATTCAATTCGCCGTCCCGTTCTTACTTTGCTTATTACATGCGATCTACTAGCCCTAGTAAATCTTGCAGGGTCTTCTAGCTATTATTGCTAGTCATAATTTTATATTTAAGTATTTGAAGAAATTTTATAAATTTTTATAAAATTTCAACAATAAAAATTAACATCAATTTTTCAAATGCAAATTATACTAATAAATGTGAAGTTAAATAATTAAAATATATTGTATTATATATGTATATGTATGTAGAGGCAAGGGAAAGGATTAATAAAAATATTTTTTCATGAAATCGGAATTAATAACATATATATCCTTATCAAATGATATATATATATAATATAATATATATACAATAGGAAGGGCTATATATTATATCTAATCTATTTATATATATTTATTTTATATATATATAATATATATATATATATATATATATATATATATATATATATATATATATATATATATATATATATATATATATTTATATATATATATATATATATATATAATATATAAGATTTCTCTTTTATATATGTTGTATATTATATTATATATATATATATTATATATATATTATATATAGTATATCATATAAACCAACTCCAGGAAGGCTTTCGCCCTGTCAGTTGGTCCAGCATCTTCTTTTTCTGGCCCGAAAAACTCAAACCTCAGAGCGACTCCAGGAAAAACCATTTCTCAACTCAATGATTTCGACGCCATGTCCAGAGTTAAAAAGCACTCTCAGTAGGGTTTCGAACTTTTCATCAAACACCCATCTTCTTCCATTAGGCTTCAAAACTCGTTCACCCAGAGCTCTCAGAGGATCTTGCTTCTAGCCGCATAAGATTCTAACGCTGGTCCAAGAGTAATACAAGCAAAAAGGAAAGGACCGGGTTGCTAGCCCTGTCGCCCTATAACCATGCGAAGAAAATCTTCATTTGTCCTGACCGCTACGAAACATTCAACCTTCTTTGAGCACAAATCATTTCCACAGACTTCAAAATAATTCCATTCTTTATATATATATTATAATTATAATATAATATATATAATATATATATATATATATATATATATATATAATATATATATATATATATATTATATATAATATATATAAGTATTTATGTAAAATATAGATAAAATAGTATATATTGTAATATATTTATATATATATATATATATATATATAGATATATATATAATATATATATATATATATATATATATATATATATATATATATAAATATATATGATAGGTCAGCGTTCAGATGTCCGTGCTATGTATCTTGAAATAACTTTAAATGCTACAGTTAAATCGGACATACATTTTGGAAATCAGCGTAAAGAGTTAGTCCTGGAAAACTTTTAAAAAAAAAAAAAAAGTTTTAAAAAAAGTTAATAAAATGTAGAAGAGTAATTTTAAACTTATTTTAATTAACGTAAACCTTACGTTGCCCTTAAATAATTGGTCTTAAAAACGAAAGAAAAGCACAAGGGGTATACCGCCGAGGCAGAGTCGGGTCTCTCGCCTTCGGGAACTACTGGTAGATTATTTCCCCCCTCCGGGAGAGTTCTCCTGAACCCAAACGCTCTTTGTATTTGGTGTTCGCGGGTTCCTCCCGCCCCTCCCTACGGGTATGGGAAACATCCCCCCTAGGTCCCCGTCGGCTCGAGCCCTAGTGTGCCGCTATATATATATATAATATATATATATATATATATATATATATATAATAATATATATAAATGATATTATATATATATATATATAATTAAGTTAATTTTTGTGCACTGAAAAGATTCAAAACCCCATTACAGACCCCGTTACAAATTTATGACCCCGTTATAATGAACTGTTTTTAGAGATTGCAGATTTTTTGATAGAATTTATCATTTTACACGAACATATTAATTGTTATTTCATTAACCATACTTATTTAATAAGTTTCAGGACCTACATTTTACGCAAAACCAAAAAATGTATTCTTTTTAGTGAGCATAGAGAAATTTTAAAGATACATTCATGAGGATAATCCAAACCTAGGCCAATATATATATATATATATAGATATATATATATATATATATAATATATATATAATATATATATATATATTATATATATATATATAGTATATATAGTATATATATATATATATATATTATATAATTTATATATATATATAAAATGATAATATTGTATATATATTATAGATATATATATATATATATATATAATAGATATAATATATATTATATAATATATATATAATATACTATATATATTATACTATATATATATATATATATATATATATATAATATATATATATATATATACCGATATATATATATATATAATATATATATATATATATATATAGTATAGTAATAATATATAATATATATAATATATATTATATATATATATAATATATATAATATAATATTAATATAGTCAGAGCAAGCACAATCGCTAGCACAAATCATTTATTCTGTTAAAAGGCCTTTTGTAGATTATGAAAGGAATCGATGAGAAGATTCTTACGAGCTAAAGAAAATTCTTAAATTTTCAAAATATTTAACACTTAAATATAAATTACATAAGCTTTCGTTCCTATATTGGAACCTCATTCAGATGTCATAGTTAAAAGACTAAAAGTTAACAAAAACAGAAAATATTAAGTTATGTAAGAATTTAAAGTTTGGAAGATTTGATTTTTTTTAAAAATTGTGTGGTGCACAAAATATTATTTTGTATGGTGTCAATGTTATATTCTCCTTTAATTTTATTGTAATTATTTGAATTGGTGATACAAAAAGATTCAATGAGTTTACGTTTTTGTAAATTTTGTACATAGAGAATTGGTGTCATTTGGTCAATGTGAATAGTGTGATTATATGTAGAGCGATGGAGTGTGAGGGAAGAATTTTGATTGTCATGTAAAAGGTCATGTTTATGTTGATAAAGACGACGTGTGAAATCATGGGTTTCTCCAATGTAAAGGGAGTTGCAACCCTTGCAAGGAATTTTGTAGACACATTGTGAGAGTTCAGAAGGAGGGCCATGTTGGTGAATGTGAGGTTTTAGGTTTTTTTTAAGGGGGAGGATATCAGACGAAGTGAAATGTAAAGTTTTAGGGAAAATATTTTTAATGTGGTTGAGAGGGAATTGAGGAAGAGGAAGGAAAGAAAATGAATTAGTGCAGTGATTAGTGGGAAGATTGTAAAAGGTTCTGTCTGTTTGCCTTTTTTAAGACCTTATGTATAATATGAGAAGGATACGAAAGTTTTTTAAAGGTGGAGGTAAGAAAATCAAGTTCAGATTGAAGATAGGAGGGAGAGCATATGCGGAAAGCACGTAGGAAGAGGGAGGATAGAGTACCAATATTTGTGTTAAGATTATGTGAGGAAAACCAATGTATGTAACCAGGATTGGACAAAGGTTTTCTGTAGATGGTGAATTGTATAATGTTGGAGGTTATACCAAGACATGAGAGTATCCAAAAAGGGTAGAGTGTTGTTTATGGAATGTTCAATAGTAAATTTAATGTTGGGGTGGATAGTGTTTATGAAATTAAGAATAAGTTGAGGATCAATGTGGGAAGGAACGGTGGGAAAGATATCATCAACATAGCGATACCAAACGGAACCTGAAAGAAGGGGGTGAGGGAAGATGTGGTAGTATTCTATGAGCTCCATGAATAGATTGCTCAAAGTGGGAGAAAGAGGGGAGCCCATGCTGAGACCAGAATTTTGTTTGAAGAAGGAATTATTGAATTCAAAGAAATTATGTTCAAGGGTGAGGTTAATAAATTATTTTAAGAGAGGGAAAGGATAGGAAGGGTTAAAGTTAGTTTCATTAATAAAGCGTTCAAGGAGAGTAAGAGTGAAGGGAACAGGGACAGAAGTGAAGAGAGATACGACATCAAAGCTGAGGAGGTGGGTTAATGTGTTTTAGTTTTAATTATGAAGTCTTCAGTGTTAGTTAAATGTGAGGTCGAAATGTGGTTAATAAGGGGTTTGAATATAAGGGATAACCACTTAGAGAGGTTGTAAGTGGTGGAATCAATATTGGAGATAATAGGTCTAAGAGGAAGATTATGTTTGTGTTTTGGGGAGACCATAAAATTTAGAGATCCTAGGAAGTTGTGATTTAAGATCATTATGAAGAGCAAAGAATTCAGAAAGGATAGATTTAAGGTTACGGTTGAAGGAGATTTGTGAATTTTTAAGGGGATTTTTTTTGTTAGGGGAGTAAGTGTTAATGTCAGAAAGAAGGTTATTACATTTAGTGATGTAATCTGTGATGTTAAGAATAACAATGTTGTTACCTTTGTCTGAGCGTGTAACAATAATGACATTATTGTTACATTCTGTTGTCTGTTAGCGATGTTTGAAGTTTTTTAATGTATTATTGTGTCAGGTTTATGGCAGTGTTAAGATTCTGATGTGTACTTGCTATGGTAATGTCGTCTGTAAAAGTTATTTTTATGTGGTCTGTTTGTGGTTATGGGAGATCGGCTGTGAATAGGTTGAATAATGTGAGGGATAGGATTGCACGTTGCGGTACTCCGTTTTTGATGTTTGCCGTTAGGAATTTTGTGTTGATAGTTTGTATTTGTGCTGTTCTTCCTGATAGGAAGTCGGAAATCCATTTCTTTAGGTTAGTAGGGATATTTGATTTTATTATTTTGTGGATTAAGTTGGGTTTGGGTACTGTATCAAAGGCTTTATTAATATCGATTGCTATGATTATTGTTTTGTGAGTGGGTTTTAAATTTAGACCGTTGATTATGGGTTGGATGATGTTTGTAAGTGCGGTTGTGGTTGAGTGGTATTGTTTGAAACCATGTTGGAATTTGTGTTTGATGATATGTGGTGTTATTTTGTTCAGTATGATTTTTTCTAGAAGTTTGCAGTGTTGATAATAGAGAGATAGGGCGATAGGATTATGGGTTAGAGGGTCTTTTCCCGGTTTCAGCTTAGATATAATGATAGCTTTTTTCCAAATGGGGGAATAAAGTTTAGGCTGATGTAGCTGTTGTATATTTGTGTTAATTGGATTAGAGCTGTGTTCTCTAGGTGTTTGAGTTGTTAGTTTGAAATGTTGTCTGGGCCTGTTATTAGCGAGTTTTTGAGGGTCTTTGTAGTATTTTCTAGGTCAGTTGCGGTTATTTGAGGATATTTGTATTGTTTTCTAGGTCAGTTGCGGTTATTTCTATTATTGGGTCGTGGTTGCATTTTATTTTCTTAAGGGCTTTGATGATTTTCCTGTTTTGAGGGTGTGTGGGTTTTTGACTGTTTTGCAAAGTAAGTTGCAAGAATGTTTGCGTGTTGTTTGATGGATTGGGGGTTTTGTGTGTTTGGGTTTTTGATGGATTCGTGAGTATATGTTTGTTGTATGTTAGTATTTTTCAGTATTTTTATTGCTTTCCACATTCTGGTGTTATTTGTGTGTTGAATGTTCTTGGTGAGAAAAGTTTGAAAGTTATTTGAAGAATGTATTTCCATTGATTTAGTGATTTGAGTGTTTAAGGTAGTTAATTTTTGTTGAGTTTGTGGTGATGTGGGTGTTGTTTCTCGGAGTGAGTTGCGTTGTATATATATATATATATATATATATATATATATATATATATATATATATATATATATATATATATATATATATATATATATATATATATATATATTAAAGGATGGCACCGATAGTATCGGTATCGGTATCGGTATCAGTAGTATCAGCGGCCATTTTGATGGTATCGGTATCGGTATCGGTTTTGGTTCAGTCGCTATAAACAGGTAACTACTTCTTCAGTGAAAAATTATGAGAAACTTTGATTCAATAATAAATCTAGTTCAATATAGATAGCTAGTACTAAGTTATGTTTTTTTTTCCTCGATTTCCTTTTTAACTTTGATTTTTAGCGTTTCTCTAACTTGGTGTTTAGCGCAAATTTACCTATTTGGACAGCCATTATTGTAATAGATTTATCTACTTTTTAGTTGATCAATAGTACTTATTTTTTTCTTGTACGCAATTTCGTGAGAGAGAGCGTGTAGGTGCGTGAGTGTTTTTAAACTTCTCTGGATTATTCATATTTAGATATTTCCTGTAACTGGGGTTTCAGGTTTTAAATGTAGGTTTTAGCGTACAAATAAATTTTCCTCATTTCTCCTTTGTTTTTTCTATTTGTTTTTTTTTTTTTTTTTTTTGCGTGTGCGTGTGCGTGTATGATAGCAGATTTGCACAGGCGTGGCTTTCTTTTGACTTTACCAACATCAATGGCTTGCACTCTAACTCTGCATCCATGGAATACTACCTCTCTAACTCTAAACCTAATTTTATGCTCTTGTCTGAGACCCAGATGGCTAAGAATTCATCCTTCAACTCGTTTAATATATCCAACTATAACTTATTTTATAATTTCCGTTAGAAGGGTGGAGTATGTGCCTTTGTAAATATAAACATTCCTATAACTCTCGAGAATCTCGAATCTCCTAACTTCGATGTTCTGGGGCTTAAAATCTTTCTTCCTTCTACTACAATATTATTATGCTTCTGCTACTGTTCTCCTAACAGAACAGATTTTCATGCCTTTTTTTGATTACCTTACTACTTCTCACGAGACTGTTATATCTTCTCATCCAAATACTGAGGTCCTCTATTTAGGGGATTTCAATGTACACAAAACTGAATTGTTGGGTTCCTCTCGTACTGATTTAGTTCTGAGGAAGCCGAATCATTCAGTATTCTCAACGATCTGGATCAACTGATTAAATAACCTACACACATTCGGGATCGTCCCAACCAATTCTTGAACATGACCTATGTTGCACCACCTAGTCCTTCTCTCTATAAATACACCACTTCGCTCCTATCGGTAAATCTGACCACAACCTTATATCACTTAATTTTAATACTTTCTCTCCAACATCTCCATCCTGCCCTATGCGGTTTTTCTGGCACTTTGATCGGGCCGATTGGGGGGCATTGCGTTGCTTCTACGCTAACTATAATTGAAGTGACTGCTTTGACTCTTAAGACGCTTCAGATTCTGCCGATAAAGCGGGAACTGTAATTGTTAATGGGATGAGCAGGTTCATTCTTTCTTGGACTAAATCTTTTTCTCCTCAAAATCCATGGTTCGATCGTGCTTGTTCCCTGTCCATTCAGGCTAGAGACAATACTTATCAGGTGTGGAAAAATTCTCGTTCTCCTATCACTCTTGCCAATTTTCATTCAGCTAGAAATCGTTGCAGGGATACTCTTCGACGAGCAAGCGGACTTTCATTAAACGAAAATGCGCTGACCTCCTTGGTTCTCCTACTGACAAATCTCTCTGGCCTCTTGCCAAAAACATCTCTAACAACTTCTGTAAATCATCCTTTCCTCCTCTTATTCGCTCTGATGATTCTGTTGTTAATACTCCAACTGAAAAGGCCAATCATCTCTTTGGCCTCCTATTTTCCTCTAATTCAACCCTGGACGATTCTGGCATTCCTCTTCCTCCTCCTTCTCCTCTCAGGTGTCCTATGCCTTTACCTGTCATTTCATTTGATCGGGTGCATGAGCTCCTGAAATCTATGAACGTTAGGAAGGCGGGTGGCCCGGATGGCATTCCTCTCCGAGTTTTGAGGAAGTGTGCTTCCGTGCTGACCCACCCCTCGTTCAACTATATTCTCTATGCCTCAATACTAGCACTTTCCTCAGTGTTGGAAGCGCGCATATGTCCAACCTATTCCGAAAAAATGATGCTGTTCTGATCCTTCTAACTATCGCCCTATAGCTCTCATTTGTATTCTTTCTAAGATCTTTGAAACCCTTCTCAACTCTCACTTCTTAGATCATCAGGAATCTCTTTCCCTTCTTTCTGATTACCAGTACGGCTTTCGGTGCTCGAGATCTACTGGCGATATACTCTATTTAACAGATTTATGGTTTCCGCCCTTGGAACTACGGGAAGACTTGTGGTGGCGCTTGACATATCCAAAGCATTTGACCGGGTATGGCACGCGTCACTGCTCTCCAAGCTCCCCTCCTTTGGGTTTCCTTCTTCTCTTTGCTTACTTATGTCTAGCTTTCTTTCAAATCGCTCAATGTCGGCTGTTGTTGATGGGGCGACTTCTTTCTGTCAATAGTGGTGTTCCCTAAGGGTTCTGTTTATCTCCTACTTTATTCCTGCTTTTCATCAATGATCTTCTCACCTACTGCACATCTAACTCTATCCACTCATATGTCGATGACTTGACCCTTTATTCTTCAACTCATATCAATTCTGCTCCCTCTTTTACTTCTAGAATTGCCTCTCGTTTTAATCTTTCCGATTCTATTCTCGCTGATCTGAATAGAATTTCAGGGTTGGGTCGTCTCAAGCTTGTGAAATTTAATTCTTTAAAAACCCAACTTCTACAAATCTCTCTCTCTAAGACACTTATCTTTTCTATCTCTTTCGACGCTGTTCTCTCGTCTCTCCCTGTTGACAATTAAAAGCATCCTTGGCCTTAACATAAACAAAAAAATGTTTTGAAAACCTCAAATCACAGTGGTTGCTAGGGCGGCCTACAAGAAACTGGGAGTTCTGTTTAGAGAGTGCGAGACTTTTTCCTCTTCCCAGTTTACCCCACCTATACAAGGGTCTCATCGCCCTTGTATGGAGTACTACCTCTCATATCTGTGGGGGGCAGGGTCTGGTTCATCCGGCTTTTGGATAGGGGTCGAGTCAAAGGCCAAAAGACTTATAATTGTCCTGTACTTTCTAGTTCACTTGACCCTTTATATTTGCGGCGCGATGTTGGTGCTTTATCCCTTTTCTAAAGGTACTGTAGAGGCAAGTGCTCGAGGGGCTATCCACTCGCGTACCACCACCTTTAAGACGCCCTCGTAGCACAAGGGTGCTGTGTCGGCACATAAATTTTGTGTTGATATTTAACTCCAGACTGGTTCCAGCTGCAGTGCTTCTTTCTTTCCTGCCACCTCTGTTCTGTGGAGATTCTCTTCCATGATCTGTGTTTCCTACTCAATTTAATTTCCCTCACTTTAAAGCCAGCTTGTGTTTATCTGCGTAATTTGCGTTAGATGGATTTTGAGGCGTTCAATACCCACTCCTTGAAGACAAAGGGTTCTGCGCCGTGAGCGGCAGTGACCGCTGTAAAAAATAAATAAATAAAGGTTCTAATAAGAATTCCTTAAGCTAGCAAACCCCACAAGAACGGCACCTCCGACGGTGAACCGCTTCTAGAATGCATTAAACATAGCCGAGGGCTTGCTCGCTACAAAAAAAAAAAAAAAAAAAAAAAAAAAAAAAGGGCTTAGAGAAAGTGGAAGCCCTTGCTTATCAGCAACCCCTGGCAATAGCACTGATAGTGACGATGGTGGCTTTTCAGCAAAAATAAATCTACTGAAGATGAGGATTTGGATATGTTAGACTTTGATAGTTCATGGCCGAAATTGCATTGACATCTCATTCACCTTCAAAGGAATCACACCAGGAACCTCATCGTAAAAACTGAGAGACAGTCATCAAGGAGCAAAGATAATTCAAATTTGCAGTCTGTGAAAGAGGGAGATGAGGCTCTACGAAAACACATGAGATGCTGCCTACAGAAGAGAATCCTTTCATGCGGTGGCATGAAAATAGGACCCAAGGTTTTTCATTATTATCAGTGTGCTCGCAGGCAAATAATTATCAGCACTTCCTTCATCAGTCGAGAGGCGTATTTATAGTGTAGGTTAGGTAGGAATGTAAACACCCCAAAAGGAACAGTCTCTCGCCAGATACTAGTGAAAGCTTAATGTTTTTGCATCACAATTTGTGAATTTTTGAATTTGAGTATAGAATGATATCTATCTTAAAGGAGTATTTTATTATGTCATGTTTGAGTAATAGCGTTTTTATTTTAACTTTTTGGCTAATTAGTGAGGTCTCTTCTTTCATTATTTTTATTCTTTATATTGTAGCTAGTTAAAGAATCTTCTTGTAAATTGTAATCATGTTAAAACATAAAAGCTAGTAGCTAAACTTTGTTAATACTTACTTGAAAATGGAAATGGAATATTTTTAAATAAACACAAACATAAAAAAGTTATTAATATTATATTTGCAATTATTATTCCCTTAAAGGTACTATTTTTAATTTATAAAATAAATATACTTGGGCACAACCAAATATGAAATATAAATGAGTAAGTATTGTTTGTACAGGGAATGCAATCTTGAGTTGCCTAGCAGTGCACAAATGTTCTATCTTATTACTGTGTATTTATTATAATAATTAAAGTATCGGTATCGGTATCGGTATCGGTATCGGCACCTAAAAAAATAGAGTATCGGTATCGGTATAGGTATCGGCCTCTTTTCTGGTATCGGTATATACCTAATATATATATATATATATATATATATATATATATATATATATATATATATATATATATATATATATATATATATATATATATATATATAATATATATATATATTTTATATATATATATATATATATATATATATATATAATCTCTAATCTCTAACAACTCCCAGGAAGGGCTTTCGCCCTGTCAGTTGGTCCAGCATCTTCGCCTTCTGGCCCGAAACTCTCAACCCTAAAACACTCTACAGTAGAAAAGCATTTCTCGGCTCCCTGGTTTCCGACGCCAGTCCTCGAGTTAGACACTCTCAGGTAGGGTTTTCGCCCTTTCAGTAGAACTAGCATCTTCTTCCATTAGGCCTTAAAACTTGTTCTCCAGATCTCCCAGAGGATCCTGCTTCTAGGCTCATAAGATTCCAACGCTAGTCCAAGAGTAGTACAAGCAGATGGAAAGGACCGGGTTGCTAGCCCTGTCGCCCTGTATATATATATATATATATATATAAATATATATATATATATATAATATATATATATATATATATATATATATATATATATATATATATATATATATATATATATATATATATATTTATATATATTATATATATATATATATATATATGGTTGTAAGGTACCGGCTAAAGTCATATCCCCTATCCAAATGAAGGAATACGTTTCTCTCTCTCTCTCTCTCTCTCTCTCTCTCTCTCTCTCTCTCTCTCTCTCTCTCTCTCTCTTTTGTTTTGACAGGAAACTCTGAAAAGATATATAGAGACAGACCTTGAATCAAGATTTCGTAGCCGGCAATTTTTTTGCCAGTTCCAATCGTGTCCGGCTTCACAGTTTTAAAATTTTCCGATTCCGGCACTATTTTAAAATAAGCGACTCCGACTCCGGCTTCAAAACTACCGCGTGTATCAAAATTTATCTATCTCTAAGTGTGTTATAAATTATATTATATATGAAATCAGTTTATTTGCGCAAACTTCTAAGAACTGCACAAACTGTTTACTGATAAATCTTTTTTTAAATGTTTGCTATATAAATATATTTAGAAAATACATTTTCCTTAATGACTACTTTTGATAATAAGAGTGAAATTGTGTTTGCTTTTGAAATATTTTCATTTATTTTATTGCGAAGGTTGTCCAGGACTATAATTTTATTCTTCAAGTCTTAAAATAGCTTTGAGTCATGCAATACTTCGTGATTTTCCAGATTGCTTATAATATCTCAAAAAGAGTCTGACATACAGTGTATAATTATGGAACATTCATTGGTTCTCCTTTTTAAAGAGTTGCCAATTAGGGAGTTGCGTAACTTTACGTAAAGGGTGTTTTTATTAAAGATTTTTAGATTTTGATGTAAATCATATTTAAAATGATTTGTTGTTAATATTAACCGAGGGGAAAAATTATAATTATTACACTATCTATTTTATAAGGGACGTAAATGTTGTCAAAATTTCTCTATTGGCATTTTTTTTCCTGATGTCTAAATTTGACAACAAGGGTTGCAGGGTTACTAAGTTGGGGTCGGAGTAGGGGTCCTTACACAAAGCCATCGGGTCTAGACTTCCTTTACAACGCCAACTCTATTATAAAGAGATGCTAATTATATTTAATAAGTACAGTACAAGATATTTTGGCTCACATGGAAATATGAAAACAATGAACATATAGGCGTCGTAATTGTCCTTTTCTTCCTATCCTCACTACCACTCCACCAATGCTACAACCTTACTAAGTAATAATATATCGGGAATTAAGAATATAAGGAAACCGCACAATGGCTTCACGCATATGGTTAATTGGCGTGGGCGTTGGGGTGGAAAAGGTCCTAAGGAACCTATATAACACTTAAGGCACAAGACACGCCACCAGGAGAAACATACTCCTTTACTAACTTACTTAGATGAGGAAAAACGTAATCTTTCTCAAAATAACTCGTTTTTCAAAAGTCCTTCGCGCCTGTCCTCCTAATGCACCACCTTTTCTCCAACCTTTGTCAATTGAATCAGAGACACATGAATCTATAAAACGGAGTAGATCATGACTTAAGCTAAAGAGTACCATTGTATACACAAGGTTCCTATTCTAGAATTGCAAATAAGTAATACAAACACTAATTACTTATGAGGAAAATGTGTGATAAAGTCTATGGGCGTTTTCTTTAGCCCAACACTAAACTAATTCTTTTTAAATCTGAGAAATTGGCGATGTCTGGCGTTGGGTTGCGGCACCTATTAAAAAGTTTCTTTATGGATTAAAAAAAAATTATACTGTTGCGTTGGCAGGTGCCAAAGCATCCGGCTTCCGCGTTTCTCCTTTTATGTATTATTCGGAGGATAAAAAACGATATTGGGGGAGCATTTATAGACTGGAAGGAGTGGCGCCTACCTCATTAATTAATTGGACGGGGGGTATAGGATTTATTGGTTGGGCGGTGTTGCTCGGGGTGCCTGAACCTTTTATTATTCTCATTATAAGTTGGTGAAAAATAATAAACTTATAAACAAAAATTAAAATCTCCCACCCGCGTGTGTCCAATAACTCCCAGTGTCCTGCCCGCGCCCAATATCTACTGGACGGATTAAAACAGCCACGGCACTTATTTTGAGGATTGTTTTAGTATATCAGATTAATATTTGTCCTTGATTGGTTTGTAAACCAAACACCGTAATTTTTAAAATTCAAGGTTAGAGGGTGGGGAGGAGGGAGCCAGAATCATCATAGTTGGGCCCTAAACATTCCCTTCATCTATAAAAAGGTCGATGGAGGTGTGTAGGTTCAGCGTGGCCCCTCCTGTAACACTCTTGAGAGGGACGAGGACATACTCTGGTTTCTCTTCGCCATCGTCGACAGCGTGGGTGATAAATGTACTCCTGCCTAGTTCGGCGATAGTCAACAGACGATCAAATGTAGGGGCCTCCTATAAAGAATGGCTTGGAATAATCTGGAAATGTTAACTGAGGTTGCACCACAAGTTTTTCTTTTAAGAGCTCTATATGCGCTAGTGTTGTTTCTTCTTTTTCATCATTTCTATGATCATTTCCTACTTCTTTACTATAGAGTGTAGGTAGTAAATATTTGGGGGGGTTTCGCAGATTTAGTTGCAAAGAGAGTCACTAGATTAAAAGAGGCGAAGGCCCCCCAGGGGTACGAGAAAAATGCGTAGATAAGATTGTGTTTCGCTTCACACATTGTGGAGGGACGAAACTCTTCATCGATTCTATCTTAGCTGGATCTGGTGAAATTCCGTCTACTTCTAGACTTCTTAAATTTGCTGAAAAAACGAAATAACGAGTTTGTGTAAAATTTTAGTATCATGAGTACTCTTAATTCTAACTTCTCAAGTGTGTGTTTTGCTGCTGTAAACGGCGTTTTTTTCTCAGCGTTAAAAACTTTCTCTTTCTATAAGTTTCAAACTGTCTATGCCTTAATAATTTTATAACACAATGAATTATAAGACATCATCTAAATACAATTTGTTTTGTTCAATTGTATTGGTTTTTTCCTATATAAAAATAAGGTTCAAAACGCCGACCTTTGTGCTACTCTCTCGCTGAGGCGTATAGTACTTTGTGTTTGTGGCTCTATTTTATCGAGTACCACTCAATAATTACATATATATGTCATGAGTTGGTAGTAATAATCTCTTATTTCCTGTTTATACGTGGTAAAGCGCATTAATTCTTTGTTTCGCTACCTCGACTATCGAAAACATGGAAATGTGTTAGCGTTCTACTCAAGATCAAACAGCTACGTGATAATCATCTGTTAAACTGCCTCCTCTTCGGATCGAAAGTATGGTTGCGTCTTATTGAGAGGAGACATGAAAGGATACACATCTGTGACTGTCTTGAAGGTGATTGTCTCTATTTAAAATTCTCTGGTATTTCCTAATAGAGTGTCTATCACTTAGATCTATGGTTTGTAAATATTATGAAATCACTTTATAATTAGGACACAACACACCAGTAAGAGACGGTCACACCGTATAGGCGAAAGCAAGACTTATAATATTCACTTTCTATTATAAAGACCCTTTTTATATGCAGGAGTCGCCAGGTAAATTTATTTATCTTGATGTACGTGGTGCCAGAGTAGCGAGTGTGCGGACTGTATCGATCTAGTGTGTATTTCTAAAACCTCTTATCTATGGAGACAATCATGGAGTACCAGTTCTACTTTTATGCCACAAACCTTCTGCTATTGGTACTTACACCAGCGTAACTGTCTCATCACTCCTTTTACTACCGCTATTACAATAAACTGCCTATGACAATAATCTCTCTTTTATTTAAATCAAACTTCACAGACACAACAAATAAATAGCATCAGTTATATGATAAAAATAGAAACATCTCTATCTTCTATTACTCTCCCCGAGAATTATCTGATTAATAAATCTGCTCTACTGTATGCATTCTTCAACTGTTTATCTGATAATTTTTCTGGCAGGTTACTATACAAGTAGAACCTATTGCTTATGTTTTCTAGTAGCAGTAAGTCAGTTTATTAAATCTTCATTTTTCAAAATAAGTTCTAAAATAGATCACATTTCCCTATATATTTATTTTACTGCTTTAAATATAGCCTTATTAAATATAAATAAGAAATAACTTGAAAAAAACAAGAACTAATGCAAACTTGGTTGCCAAAATTTGCACACACAATGGCCTAAGAAAAAGCAGGGTGATTGTTAAACACTCTTTTCCAATATCCAAAGATCTCTTTTAAATTCTCAGGTCTGACTTTCAAATAACCATAAGAAATGAGCAGGTGCCATTGTTTCTTCTATAATAGCAATTGAACTTCTATTTCTTCGTCTTGCTAATTAAAGTCCTTTCCTCTTACTGTATGAATGTTGTGAATTTCTTTGTTCTCTTGTATAGAACAACCTTATTTTTATTTATTTTATATCTTTGTTACCCATCTTTCCCAATGAGCCTTTATTAATTTCTGTCTTTGTAGGCTTCTTCAATGAGTCCTTTATTAATTATATCTCTGTGTAGGCTTATTTCAATGGAGCCCTCTTTTATAATATATCTCTGGTGTCAGGCTCTTCCATGAGCCTTATATTATATAATTTATATCTCTGTGTAGGCTTGTCAAGTGAGCCTTTCGATATTGGAGACCTTTACTGGTTACTAGTTTATCATCTTGTAATTGTGGTTTTAATATTTTAAACTTTATCATTCCTCCTCATCTGGAATTATATGCGCGTGGATGGAAATCTTCTTCTCCTGCCTATTTATTTGTGTGCGGTCTACTGTCTTTTTTGCGGTTGAGTTATTTGCTTCTCCTAGTTTCCAGGGATGAGGTAAGAAGCTTCTCTAAACTTTGCATTAGATTTTTAACTTTTTATTTTCGTTATGCCTCGTTCTTTAAGATTTAAATGGCAGATGACAGACACAAACGCCCTACATATGATGCTACGATAAGACACCTAGCAGGTAGGCTAAAGAGAGACTTGAGCCTGAATTAAAATTCTCTATTTCATATGTCTCCTCATGAGATGCTCTCTGGAGGTTTGAATAACAACAACTGAAAAACTGATGTTAACTGTTCTTTAATTAAATGGGGGTTGAGTATGACATATCTGTTGGGGGGTAGTCGTGCGAGAAACGCAAAATAGAGAGTCGAACGGTTCTGGGGTTTCCCAATCTTACCCTATAGGCCAGCGATCCAGTTACTTTGAGTCTTTTCCCAATCCCATTGCGACTTTTCTTTGTAAATTTATTCCTCTGAGCTCTTTCATTGTAAGCAGACTATGTTTAATATTCTTCCTTGTCGTGTCTTTTCTCATTTCCTATTTAAATCATAATCCCAGCCGCTATTCAATACTATGGTTTCGTGCTCCACTAAATCTTAGTAAGGCTATGAACTTACAACCATCGTATCTCTTGGGAGCCTGTTGGCTGGGAGATTCAAAAAAAAACTTTTTTGACAATAATATAATTTAATGACATTTCCCACATCCTTTTATGGAGAGAATCTAAATTCACTACACTCAAAGAATGTCTGTGTCGATCGTCTACTCAAAACTCACTCCTGGCGTCTTGCTTTAGGAAACTTAAAAATGGAACTTTTTCCTCCATTTCTATATTCTTACTATAATTACTCTCATTTTTCAAGCGTGTTCATGTGAACAGTCTTTTGCCAGTAGCTCACCCAAAATAATTACCTTCTTCTTGACAGAGAAAGATACGAAGGAGATATGAAAAACTGTTCTTCTACTTCATATCATCTTCATCAGTTCCAGTATTTCTTCTTAGTTCTGAGGAATCAGGCTTTGATGATTATGAAATCAATGAACATCTGGTAGGTTTTCTTAGGACTCTTACCTTGATAGCTACGCTCATTCTTTGGGTAAGAGTTTTGACTTCTTAATAATTTAAAATCATTTATTTATACACATCGCACCCACTTTCTAGCCTATTTGTACCTGCTATTATCTCTCAAAATTTCTATCTTTTTCTTAGTGGTTATTTTGTGTCTTTATATTTTTCCCCACCCCCAAGGACCCTATTTATTATTTCTTTACTTTCAATCTTTTATTTTTCTGATCTTGGCAATTAGGGAATCCACACAGAGAAAAGAGGCAATATTCCCCTACAATTAAGACTTCGTTTCGAATCCTCTCTTGGCTGAGTATTTATTTCTTCTTCATATTCTGCGGGTCATTATTGTGGGGCGGATTTTTTCCTATCATACCAAACACCACAAGGTGTGGCTGGGAATGACTGACCTTCTCACAAAACAGACTTCACATTTTAGACATCACGCGCGTCTCGAGTTGGGCACACATTTTATGTCTTCTCCACTGATGTAGTATTTTCTTAACTCCACTTCTTTCTTAATATGAAGTCTAATATTATTCTTTGTGAGTACAGGGAAGAATGCTTTCTTTTTCTACCTGAGAGAGAGATGTGGTTTTTTTATGAGAGTTATTGGTCTTTTGATATATATCTTTCTTTCTCCTTCCTATGCTCTTGTATCTTCATGGAAGGGTTTATACGATTAATTCGTTCTTTTCTAACTTACTATTTATTAGTGCCTCATTTTTGTGTCTTAACTGCTACTAGCCTTTTAGCCACTAGCATCTAGACTGGGTGAATTTCTGTTTTCATAGTGCTGTTTTCTGTCTCTATGTTGTTAGTTTCATGGACAGACTGCACGGCGCTTCTCTTCTCCATCTGGCCCTTAATGTTTCATCATATAAAAAACTTCTCTCACGCCGGAAACTTAATGTTCTGATTAAATGATCTCTTTTTAAAACTTTTTCTACATAAATAGGGTGAGCAATAATCGTTCTGGAGATCTCTGAGCTCTTCCATACTCTCAAAAATCTTAGTCATTTATATTTAAGTTATATTTTATTTCTTGTGTCAGAGAAGTAAATCCAAAGAAATTCCTTATGTCTTCTCGGATGGGATATACGTTATCGCACAGCATTAATTAATTTCTTAAAAGGATCACTCCCCTATATCTAAAGGAGGATTTCTGTCAGGAGGGTCCAGACGGGGGATGAGAATTCAAAAGGAAGAAAATTACACCTTGTTCCGTCTTTTCTTGCAAATATTTCATGAACTTGTCCTTCCTCTCTAATATAAAATACAGCCCCCCTATTACTGTTTTTAATATTTGTCTTTCCTTTTCCCTTGTGTGCCTTTTTCTTGGCCTTGAGATAATATATCTTTTTCTATTTTGTAGAAATCAAAAATTATTTTCTCTTTTCCTATGGCGCTTCTCTTTGTTTCTTTCCTTATGAGAGGGAATATACCGTCTTATCTTTCATGAAATATCATTTGGCGGATTCCAACTTGTCCTTTCCTATGTGTTATATTATTCTAGATTTAGTAGGTATTGTTTCATAATTCATGTTCTCTTAGCATTTTTAGTCTATGTTTTTGTCGTGTCTCTTTCAGTTCTTATTAATATAGGATTTTTTCCTTATTTACTTGTCTGTCCAGTAATCGTTTTGCTTTTGTCTTTATACTTGGCCCGTGAGCAAGGAGGGGATAATCTTCAAATATAATGCCATAACCACGAGAAGGCATAAATAGTCTTAACATTCAAAACCGCGTTATTTTCTCTCGCTAACAATTTCCTACGTTCGTCCTTAGGACTAAATCTGGAAAATGGAGGGAGGAAACCGCAAAAGCGTATTGAAGATAAAATATCTCCATAGGGGGTCACATAACTGGACTCAGGAGTGGTTGTAACCATTATGGTTGGCATGGGGGTGCAGGCGGTAAGGCGGCAGTTGTTGTCCAGCTCTGTGCGGGAGGTGGCTGTCGTCTTACTTAGGGGGCGAGTTACTCTTAGGAAGTATGTTTGGGCCCATCGGTCCCACACGGATCTTGAGGTATGTCCTCACCAATAGTTATAGGGACTATCACTTGGAGATAATCGGGTTCCGTCCCACGAGTAGTTCCTCACCTGAAAGCTGCGACTTGCTATTGGTTGGAAAGAGTATCATGCGTGGTGGTTGGCCGGAGTGGTGCACGACCCACATTGTTGGTGTAATTTTGCTTCTTCTGTCGCTGAATGGGGGACGTGGCCCCGATGTAATTTAAATGTTAGATTCCACAGCGTGAATTGATCCAAAACATTATCTGTTTCTTTTTTTGAGAGTAGCACCTCTTTTTTACTCCCGCGTATCTTCTATCGTTTAATTTCTGGGTCTTCCCTGGTTGGTCGGACACTTAATCCCAAGACTGTTCTCTGATTATGGTATAATGACCATTGTATCTCTACATGTGTGAATGGAACGATGGCGTCTGATTTAAGATTTCACTATCTGTGAGTGAGGGGAGGGGTTCCATATCTTTTTGAGAAAGGTCGGGGTCCCTAGGGGGGGAGTTGTGTTGACAAAAATATTTTTGTTTGTGTCAATTTTTTTTTTCCCTTTTGTGTGAATAGTTGATTTTCATGTCTATTTATTCATTTTGAGTCTTGTTTCAGAAAGCATAAATTTATATGTTCTTTATTGAATGATTTTTTTTTTATTCAGTTGCTCTTGTATATTCATTCATATGAATGATCATATGTTAAAGTAAATGAACCAATATTTGTTTGATTTGTATGCTCATAGACTCAAATAAGTGGTGAGTTTGTGCTGATTCTTTTATACTTGTATTTCTTTTGCTATTTATACAAGTATATATATATTTTGTTTTTTTTTTCAGTGTGTTGTTGGAGTAGTCAGTAGATGGTAGGATTTCCTTGGGAATTTCGAAGGATCATATCATTCAGAAGGTTCGATTTTTGAAGTATATCAAATAAGAAGAAATATATATTGTCTGTCTAAGGTTGATATTAATTTTTCTTTTATTGTGGAAATTTCATTTGGCGGTATCAGAATCATTCAAAAAAAAAAATTTTTTTTTGATAAAAAGTATTAATTTTTTTTTTTTTTTAAATAAAATGGTTAATCAAAATGAGGAAACTCAGGAGAATTCAGGTTCTCAGAGTCTGATATTGCTTCTTCGCAACATGGAGTGGAGTTCTCTGAGGAGGAAAGGAGATTGTTTGTTTTTTCTAGTTTATATTGCTGTGTAAAGCCGCAATTTCATAGAGTTTTGAGTGAGAATTTTAAGGTAAAGAATTCCATCCCTAAGCAAATGCAAAAGCTATTGAAAAAGAATAGTTCATTGAATTCAGGGAGACTTGCTTCAAACTCAAAGGTTTCTGATTCAGATAAGGTTAATAAGGTTTTTACTTCACAATCAAAGGTTAGTGATCGATCTTTTCGAAATTCATTTCAGTCAAATAAAGTTTCAAATAATTTTGGTTCAAATAGTAATAGATTATATTGTGAAAAATTAGAGTCGTAAGGCCACGGGACACGTCAGTTTATTCTGTCGGCAGGAGCACAGGCGAGGTAGTAATATATTTTGTGCGAATTCCATGTGGGATCGTTTTATCTGGTAACAATATTCAGCAGTATATAATTGCCACAAAAGATTCTGGATTTGTCCTTTTATCAAATATTCCCAAAAAAAAATCACACATCCGTAAGCCTAATCAATTACCCAAACCAAATTCCCAGAACTTCATTAAAAAACTCATCTAAACCACACCCATCAAATAGGATAATACTATATATATAATATAATATATAAAATTATTATATAATATATATATAATATATATAATATATATATAAATAATATATATATATATAATATATATATATAGAATATATATAAGATAATATTGCATAATAGCAATATATGAAAAAATATATAATAATATAAATAAATAATATATAATATAATAATAAAGAATATATAATATAAAATATATATATATAATATAAAATATATAAAATAATAATATAATATATAAGATATAATATATATATAATATAATAATATATAATTATACAATATAATAATATATATATATATACGAATGATTTTATTATATATAATTATATGACATAGCAAAATATATACAACTTGATATCGAAATATTTACAAAATAAGAAGGTAAATAAAAATAAAGAAACACCAATTGAATGAAAATAAATTTATACCGTTATCAAAATCCTAATTCTAGGAATCCATAAGAACCAGATTTCGGGCAAATGCGGGGAAAATCCTAGCCTCAAAAGCGTCTCTTGATTATTCGAAAATAGGTGAGCAAATATTATAAGGAAAATTACCAAAGCCAAAAAAATAGCAATCGTAAACAAAAAATTACATCAACGCGTAATAAAAAAATGTTCCAACAATTTTGGAACAGAAAAATGAGTAATTTAGAAAAAATATAAACAGCTGTGCTTAAATAAAGACCAAATAGATTTTAATGCCGAGCTACATACACAAGATTTATGACGTCTCAACAAAGACGTCGGAGCCAACACAGCGAAGAGATATTGAACAAAAAACTGCATAAAAAAAAAAAATGATTCTTAATAAAAAAGATAGACTAATGATAATTGTGCCCGAAATTTTTGACCATAAAACTGTGATTAATACAAAAAAACAAAAAAAACATAATTTCACAGACCTCTATTTCACAGATACCTTAAACTTTTATACCAACTATTTAATCCTCCTCCACTGTCAACAATGGAATCCTCATTATCATGGGAACTAAATGAGCGTATGAATACTCAAATAGAAACGACGAATATCTGAAGAAAAAATCTGAAGGAAAAAGCAATAAGCGTATTAACCACTTCTTCGCCACAATCTTATTAAAATAAATAATCTCAGAAGATATCTTTACGAAAAAATGTAGAATAAAAGAAAAGAACGACAGATGTCCACAAAATAGTCCTCACGTCGCCAATCTTCTTTCCCGTCATAACTCTTTTATATACATCTTCTTTTCAGACTCGGGTGTAAAACCACAGGAAAATCGAATTCTAGAAGATAATCTTAAGATTTCAACCTGTTGACTTACCTAAAGAATATCTGACGCCGACGAAATGAAAAGAGCTTCAAAGACTTAGCGAAATAATATGACTCGTATAAAGGATTTTAATAATCTATTACTCATACATGGCCTTCAATAAATGGATACTAAAAAAAATAAATTTAATTCCTTCTAAATAAGATAAGCGAAAATGTCTTCTTAAAAATTACAATAATTCTTAACTAAGATGCAATATGCAAATATTCCAAAAAATTTCATTGAAAAAATAAGTCAACAAAAAATTAACAGATTGAGGGGGATATTGATAAGGTTGTTCTTACCTGAATAATGACAGCCGAGAGATATACGTATATCATAATAAAGGAATTAGATAATGGAATCTTCACCGGTTTATTTTCAAAACAAGCGACAAATAATATATAAAAAAGATCAAGACTTGATAATCTAACGGTAGAAATCAATAGAAAAGAATGCCTTCTAGACCAAAAAACAGACAGAATTATCAATATCACCCCCAAGCATAAATATTATTGGCGCATGAAAATAACAAAAACACTTCAGTATTCCATTTAAAACACAAACACAAAGATTGTCAAATGCACTCCGCTAGAGCCTGAACGAAAACACAACCTACTCTCACAACACCAAGAAGACTCCCCAACTACGCAGACTCTAACAGTCATAGCACGCAACACCACATCTACAACAAGCAATACGAAGTATTGTTATACCTGCAAATGAAAATAATATATAATATATATATAATATATATATATATATATATAATATAATAATATAAATAAATAATATATACCATAATATAAATAATATATATAATATATATAAAATATATAATATATATATAATATGAGTCGAAATAATATATATAATATATATATATATAAATATATATAATAAAATAATATATAAATATTATAATAATATATATAATAAATAATATTATAAAATAATAATATATAAATATATATATATATATATATACAATATATAATAATATATAAGAATATATAAATATATAATAATAATATATAATATAAATATAATAATAATAATAATATATATAATATATATCGTGCAAAAAAAATCCACAAAAAAATTATGTACATCTGCTCTTTATATAAAAAATAGTAATTGAATTATATTATTAGAGGATTAATGTTGTAGAAAGTCATTTCTCAGAACTGATCCTTCTCTACAAAAATAACACATTGTGAAAACAGTTTCTAAGATTTTTCTTCTAAACCAGTGTAAACTCTGTATACTTAATAAAGAAAAACAGCCATCTAATAAGAAAGCAGCATTCAGTAATATGTTGTTAAATGAATAGTCCCAGATTACGGTGAGTGACCGATTGCAACATTTGATAAAGGGAATTCGAATATGGTTTGAGTAAATATGCATGAAGCCAAATGGCGAGTATTAGTTTGAATATTATATATCACATGTGACCATAAACTTGTATAATGCATGAATTGATATTCATATTGAATAATCATATTTGACTAACCAAATTGTATTTTAGTACAAACAAATACAACCTAGGGCTTGGATTTGCATAAGCAGTGTATGGTTGACTGACATCGCGATAAGCGCCCTTGCTTTAGTCTCTAATTCTAAAGTCGAATTCAATTCTTAAAAATAATAGCTACCATTTTGAAGTCTTTTCCTAGCTTTCAATAAATAAAACAAAGAATATTAAAAATGTATTAATGTTCATCTGCCTCCTGTTGAAAATGTGTATGAAAACCTAAAAAAAAATCAATCAGAATAAATAATAAATATATATATATATATATATACTATATAATATATATAATAGATATAGCCGCGGTACCGCCCACCTTTAGAGGGGTGATTCGGCCCACTCTAAATAAAATAAAAAATAATAAAAAAAAAAAAAAAAATTTCCTCATTTTATAGCCACCTGAGAACTACAATTATTTAGACATATAATCTAGAAGTTTATATTTAAAAAAATTATAAATGTATGCGAAAAAATCCTTCAAAAACTCAGCTTAAAATTTTGTCTGTTCTTAATTCCCATGATGTCTTTGATTTAATATTTTTCAGTGAACACTCAGTATTTAGCTTTAAAGCAAAGTAAATTTTGCTCCCAGCAGTATTAGTGGCAAAAAAACGGCCTAACGGCGTCCGATCACCCGCCCTAAAAATGATGGGTGCTCGACCACCAGGTTCGATTACTATTATTTTTATATTATTATACGTCAAAATTACTTAAATGTAATAATTATATAAAAAAGGAGAAAAATGTGAAAAATAAATTTAATAAAAAAAACGAGTCAAAAAAGTTTCAAAATTTTGCGGAATTGAATCGACCACCATTAATTCTATTTATATCATATTGGACATTTTATTACTATACAATTTATATTAAAAAAATATAATAAGTAAAAATTAAAATATAAAATAAAATAATACGTAAAGACAATTAAACAATGTCGAGCACCCCTCAATGTGTCCGTCTCACCCCTCCACGTCAGCTGACTCGCGTTATTCAAACTTTAATAAACTTTATATAGGAATACATGATTATTTGTTGCTTAGCCCGACTATAGGCCATTACAAAAAAAAAAATCCCAAAAAGTCATTAGGAGATCGAGACCAATGATTACCAAAGTGGCCGGCGTCCACCGCCCACGCTATATAATATATAAAATATAATATATATATATTATATATATATATAATAATTAATATAAATATATATATAATATATAAAATTATTATACGTCGCCTGACGCACCCACTAGGTATTAACTTGGTCTCCCGACTCTCCCCAATGCACACTTTTGGAAATTTTTTTTAAAATCACGCCCATAGTCATAAGCCCACAAAAAAAATAATAATGTAATTCTAATAATAAAAAGTTTATAAATTTGAAAACCCAACTCAGGCCTGACCGAGTGAACGACCACCATGGAGTGACCGACCACTGTTTAAATTCCTTTACTATAATTTCAATGTAGATTAATTTACTATATAATAATATTATCATATTAAAAATTCTAAAATAAAAAAAATGTCAATAATGATAAAAAACACGAATATAAATAAGGTGGCCCGATTCACCCCTCTCCGCCCAAAATACACTTTTGGAACTCTTTTTTTATTAAAAATTCATTTTAAAAAAATTCACTAAATTCACTAAAATATATTGCATCCACAATAAATTATACATTGTAGCATTTAATGATTATACTAAATATAAAAAACAATTGTGCCGGAGCCACCCCCATCAATTGACGCGGGTGGAATCGGACAAGATGCCCCTTTTCCACTAATACTGCATGGGGATCAAAAATTACCTTTCCAGTTAAAGAACATACCGAGTTATCACTGAAAAAATAATTAAAAGCCATCCCCAATTTTCATTTTATAACAAGTTTAAAAAAACTCACCGTTCAAGTGAAGCTATTGAAGAAATTTACCCAATTCTAACATTTAAAAACTAATAAAAACTTCAGAATTAAAGAACTAAATTAAAACTTTAGACTACCGCGGCATAAAATGACGAAAAATTTTTTTTCTTTATTTTATTCCATACGTTCCCTTCCTCAAGAATTAGACCCGGCACCCGCCCGACGCTAATATAATATATATTATAAGATAATAATAATATATATATAATATATATAAATATATACTTAAAAAACTTTTGTTACAACAACTGATTACCAAAAAATTATGTATAATTAATATTTAAACAGTAAATAAATAATTAAAAATTTAAAAACAGACAACTTAATTATCTTTCCTTTAACTTATAACCTTTTCCACTAGCTTACCTTTAACAAATTTTTCAAGTTGTAGAAACCATCTGAGCCTTTCTATGCCAAGACAAGCTATCATTAACCCTTATCCTGCGCTACGCTTCGCAATTTGTTACTACGCATGACGGTAGAATAACGCACAGTATTTTTTCGCGGCGGTCAGCCGGGCAATATTTCATTATTCTGCTTCTGAAATAATATAATATAAAATATATATATATATATATATATATATAATAAAAATAAATACAACATATATATATACAACAAAGTAAATTCTTTTACATAGCATGTAGACATTCTTCTTCTCCGAATATGCTAGAGCAAGAAGATCTAATATCATATCGCCACAACTCTCACTCTCTCTCTCTCCCCCGCTCTCTTTCTATTTATATATATAATATATATATATGATATATATATATAATATATATAGTATAATATATATATAAAGGGAAAAAAAAATCCAATAATTGAATTGGGGTGGGGGTAGGGTGTGGGATTATTTAAGAGATGAAGGCTCTCAAATAAAAGAGAAACTATGATGGTATAAAGGGATACATTTATAAAAAAATATCCCCGTACTAGAATACCAAGCCAAATTCAATGAAAACAGCTTGTAACATCTCGCCCTTTGCGCTTGTTCATAACTGACTAAAAATCAAAGAAACATACCGCTAATTATAACCTCCACACTCTTAAAATCCAAATGTCACAGATAAATAGCAAAACGTAATTTAAAAAGAAATCAAAGATTCCATAACAAAGTACATATAGAACAATACATTTGACGACACATAGTCGCATCATCTCAATAAAGACAATTACTGCGTGCCGACAAACGTGCGGCCCAGCAGCGAAAGGTTAAGTAAAATACTATAAATCAATATTACTAAAATAAATTAACAAGAAAATACTTATGATGTCAGTCAGAAAGACCCAGGTCAACAAAGTCGCAAGATCAACTTTTGACCAGGAAAGTTCTTTCAAATAGACATCTAACAATCCCCTTACCTCTTAAAGAATGCGAATAAAGTGGAGATAAATCTACAAAAGGACCAGTAGAAAAAGACTCCGAGAAAATGCGTCAAAAGATGTAAAGCAAAGAAAAAACCCTCCGTAACATAAAAACAAACGAAAGAGAAGAATGTGCAAAAAACATCGCACTGTACAGAACAATTGGTCTCAAGGTCATTTTAGTGATGAATCCACCTTCTGTATTAACATAATGCAGGGAAATATATGTTTGGAGTCCGAAAGGAATACATACAAAACCAAAGTATTTTACCCAATAATAAAGGGCATCAATTCAGTTATGTATAGGGATGCATTCCAGCATCAACAGTTGAAGACTGCAGTCGTCATGGAAAAATGATAATGATCAGTATCTACATTTTAACCAAGAATATGAATCCAAGTGCCAAAGATATGTTTGGTTAAAAGAATTCTTATTTCAAGATGATAATGCACTATGTCATAGATCGAAAAAGGTTCTAAAATGCAGGACAAGCAAATCTCACACATGAATTGGTTCAAAATTGGGGTCATTCTCTTTAGAAAATCTCTAGTTCAAAATTGGGGTCATTCTCTCTAAAAACAAACTTTCAACAAAAAAAACAAACTTATTCATCAAATCAAAGCATGGTTCATCTTTATAAAATTACTTGAAAAATCTGTTAAAAGCATGCCTAATATGCGAAATGAGTTAAAAATAAAAGTAGCCAATAAAATATTAAAGCATGTCTGTTTTTAAATTCCTCAATTAATACACGTGTATAAATATAATAAACTAAATAATTAAATAAATATATATATATAATATGTGAAAAAAAAAAGATTAAAATATATATATCTGATTATTTTTTTAGGTTCCTACCCCTGTCAATTTGATAAATTAACAAATTTTAATAATCTTGAAACTCATTGAAAAGCTAAGGAAAAGACCTTCAAAATGGTATATAGCGTCGGCGGTGACCAGGCCGCCTCTTAGAGGGGGTGATCGGCACTCAAATAAATTTAAAAAATTAAAAATAAAAATTTCCGCTCAGTAATAGCCGCGCGGCGAGTACTACAAGTATAGATCATATAATTCTAGAAAGTCATATTTAAAAAATTTAGAAATTAGTTTGAAAAATTCGCCCTTCAATAGAATTTCACTTGAAAAATGTGAGTTTTTTAAACTTCGTTATCAGCAACCAAAATGTGGCATCGCCTAACTTCGCCGATCACCCCCCATAAAAAAATGATGAGGGCGTGACTCGACCACCATGTTTTCGTATTTTACGCTATTATATAACATTTTTGATACTATCAATAATTAAAAAATAAAAAGTTACTTATATTAAGTTGAAAAATTTTTAAAAAAGTGAAATTTTATAAAAAAATGAATTCAAAAAAAGTGTTCAAAATTTTACCAGTGAACCATATGCAACATCGATATTATCAATACCATTTTTATTACTATTACGAATTTAATATGATAAATAATAATATAATAAAAATTAAAAAAATGAATTATACTAAAAGACGAATTTAAACAGAATGGTCCGATCACCCCTCAATGCGTGTCCCTTCACCCCTCCACGGCAGCAAACTCGGCGTATTCAAAACTTTAATAAAACCTTTATTATTAGAATTACATTATTATTTTTGTGTGCTTATGACCGACTATAGGGCCTTATTTACAAAAAAAAAAAAAAATTCAAAAAGTGCATTATGGAGAAGGAGTCGGAGACCAAGTTATGCCTAAGGTGTCCGATCCCCCGCCCGACGCTAATTAGCTATAAACTATAAAGAAGAAAGTAAAAAAAAATGTCAAAATAAAAAAAGTCAAAAAAATTTGTGCACATTCTTTTTGCACACGCTTTAATAGTAAAGCTATAGCACCAGGACTCCAAGTATTTTTTGAGAAAAATTTATGTTGGTGGAAAAATTTTTTTTTCCAAAAAACTATATAATACATTTGGCTCGAAAAAATTAGTTGGAAAAGTATTTATTAGAATAATAATAATAAGATGTAATATTAAAATAAACTGTATAAATAAAATATATAATATAATTGTAATATATATATATAGATAATATATAATATATATATATAATATATATAAAATATAAATAATATATATAATATTATATATTAATATATATATAATATATATATATGTAATAGTTTACAAGTGAATAAACTTACGTAACTATTGTATGAAAAAACTATAACTTAATTACAGAAATGCATAAAAACAAGTCTTGAAGTTTTTTACCGATACCGTTATATAAAGCAAATTTTAATAAAAATATGAAAAATAGGCTTCCGACAAAAAAAAAATTGACTATTTCGGCTTTTTTAGATAAACAATATCAGAGTTCTGATATTTCCGATTATTAATATCATAAAAAATATTTCTTCTCCATAATTTTTTTACATATCAACCATTCAATGAACCATAGATATTATAACTGTATGGAAATTTTAAGCAACCAAACTAGGTAGTTAAATTAAAAGTAAAAAGATTGTAAATAATATAATTACAAGATAGAATATAAAAAAATAAATAAATAAGCTCTTAAAATATATATTAAATATATAAATATATATATAATATATATATATATATATATATATATAATATAATATATATTATATATATATATAGAGAGAGAAGAAGGAGGGAGAAGAAAGAGGAAGAGAGGAGGAAGAAGAGGGGAGAGGTTAGGCATACGCCATATATAAATCGATCTACGTAAACGTACTTTTATGACAACGTACGTATGTCCATAAAGGTTAGGCTAGGCCTACCGGGCAAATAATATATATATAATAATATAAATATAGATATATAATATATATATATATATATATATATATAATTATATATATATATATAGATATATATATATATAACATTATATATAAGCTATATATGGCATTACTATATTATGACCGTAGTCCTACAACTCGTCAAGTAAAATTTAAGCAAGCTCCGCATACATACTCAACGTCAGGATTCGTTACGTAAACTGTGACGCATGACTGATTTATCGAATATATAGCTATATATAATAGATAATATATATATATATATATAATATATATATATATTTTTAATAATATATATAAAATAATAGTATATATATTATATATATATATCACGGCCAATAAGGGCACGACGGAACAAATGGGGACTTTCCATACCCCAGCGAAGGGCGAGAACCCCCACGAACACCCAAATAGCAAAACGGGGCGAACCCTCCCCGAGGAAATTCCTACCCTCCGCCCCAAAAGCGCCGAAGACCCGACTCTCCACGGACGTCACCTTTGGTACGCATATTTAAAAAACATTCTTTTTAAAAAAAAAACTAATGTCGTACCCCAAGGGTAATCCCCGATGGCAGGAGTCAGGGTCTCTCGTAAAAAAATGCTCATCAACGAGAATTCTTAATTCGTAAGGTTGCCTATTTTATACCAATATTTATCTATATACACCAGAATAGGAACATTTTTACGTTTGGTGAGCATCTTTTTACGATTTTGCGCTAATTGACGAAAACGAACGAAAACTAGAGCATTTTTTAGTACAAATGCAAAAACGAACACGCCTTTAAATAAATTAATTGATAATCGATAAAAATTATAATATCGAAATAAAAATATCGATTATCACTAGTTTGCAACAAAAATCATCTTCATCCCTACAACGAAACAAAAAAAAGGCAAAAAATTTACGTTTTTCCTAGCGTTTTTTCATATTTTATTGAAAAATATAAATTAAATTATACGCTAATCTCGTAAAAAAACGTCAGAGGAAGTGGATACCATTGTAAATATAAGGATAGTTTTAATACAAGAGTTACGTAATGCTTTCTCACTAAAACATTTTACATAAGATAGAATATATATATAGTATATATATATATATATATATTTATATATAATATATATTATATATATATAGTAATATATAGAATATTAATATATAATATATATATTTGGAAAGGCTAGAGCTTTTGCCCCTAAGTGCATTTTATCAGGGCAGTTCATGTAGCAGCGTCATATGAGAGAAAAAAGAGTGTGATGGGGGCCCGGAAAAAAGCGGGGCTGGCCTTTGGGGGGCGTGCTAGACCAGAAGGAAAAAGGAAAACATAAAGAAAAAAAAAGATAAAAGAAACAAAAGAAAAAAAGAGAGACACAAAAAAAAAGAGGCGAAAGGGCCTCGAATAGCGGATGTAACCAGCACATCACGGTCCGAAAAATCCGCAGAAAGGGTGGAAAAAGGAAAAACGAATAGAACAACGAAGTAGAGGAGGCAAGAGATTAGGAAATTAAAGGCGCTGCAACCACCAATGAGGCGGGTCATAATAAAGACAGGAGGAAAACATGGAATGCGATCAACCCGGGATAATGAAACGGCTTGGCCAAAAAAAAGGCGAAGGGCGGGCGGCAAACCGAGCGCCCAAAAGCGAAAAAAAGGCGCATCAAACAGAAGAAGGCCTGAAGGCGGAAAGGCGAGGGGAAACAAAAGGAATGGATAGGACACAGAAGGAGGGAAAAGCGACGTGAGGACCATTGTGGGGAAACGAGTGGCCCGGGGGTACCAAAAACGAACGAAACGAAGCAGTGGGAAGCACAAAGGCAAAAAACGAAACAACGCGGACAAAAGAGATGATAGAAGGGGCCGCCCATAAGGGGACGATAAAATAGAAGGGAAGGGGAGAAAGTGAAAAGGGATAGAGAGGGGAAGATAGTGCAGGAGTAGGAGGAGAGAAGAGGGAGGTAGGAGAGAAAAAACAGAGGACAAACCAGACTGTAGTGAGGAGGTGAGCGGAAGAGAGGGGCACAGGGGAAGCCAGGGCACTGAACTGCACTAAAAAAGCACAAGCGGCGGCGACAACGTGGACGCGCGAAAAGCAAAAAAACCGTCCGAGTAGCGGGCTCGGAAAGCAAAAATGGAAGCAAAAGCAGGGAAGGTGGGGCAGCCCAAGCACAGGGAACGGAGACCAATGCAAGTAGGAAGGCAACCTAGGAGGTGAAGGAAGAAATATGAGAATGAAAGTAAAACTATGTCAACTAAATATGCAAAGACTAAAACATAAACTCATAGCCAGTAGGCGAGGACGATGGAGAGTAAACTGTTTGCTGTCAGGGCTCAAAAAAGGGCAAGAAAAGATAATGCAGACAATCTAGGGTAAGCATAACAGAAATATATTCCACCTCGCATCAAAAGAGCAGCTAGAGCCAGTTATATATAAGACGAACTAATGATAGTAGACCATCAAGACTAAGTAAATGGTAAGAGTAAAGTGAGGCTATAGCGTTCAAGGGCGAGTACCGTAAGTACACTTGACCACAGA
>JABUQX010029317.1:0-16892 GCA_015478945.1 Trachelipus rathkii | reverse complement strand
AACAAGAGTTAGTAGCCAAAAAATGACATCGCAATTCCCCCCAATTAGCCCGAATAAAGTGCCAGAAATTACTTTAGGGCATGGTGGAGCTGATGGAGAGAAAACAAAGTGTTATAATTAGGAGCTACAAGATTGTGCTCAGAGTTACAAAGGAGGAGAAATGCGTCTTTGGTATTTAAAACGCGAGAAAGGCCGACGTAGTGCGGTGAAACATAAGTTCAAAAGCGTATTCAAGAATTGGCTAGGACGATCTGCGAATAGGTGTAGGTTCCTTAATCTAACTGTTCCCCAGTATGCGTCCGGAGAATATGACACTGTTTTGGCCCTCCCTCCCGCCTGCATTCAGTGTGAGGAGGAGCCCCGAACCACTCAGGCACACTGTGGCTGTACGTTGTGAATCCCTAAAATCACGCGGAGCAGGATGCTCTCTGATAACTACATCTCGCCACTTTGGGATGGAACGAAGTCACTAGTCTCATCGAGACAGTAGTAAGATAGCTCAAAAAAATTTGAAAAATCTTGTGTATTTTAAGTTTTCAAGTAAAGCAGAAACACAAGATAGATGATAGTAGTACGGAGAAAGGATTTTTAGCCAACCAGGTACATCGAAATTAGCGAGATCTCAGATTCTCGGAGACGTGTTACAGGAGTATTTATGTTATTGTAGGAACAGACCACACCCAGCCATTTAGACGGAAATTATGAAGAAAAAAGTTATAGTAGAGCAATTAAGGTTTATTTGAAAGAAGAATCCCTGGCTCGCCAGCTGGCCCCAGGGTCTCAGACCCAATAATAAAAGTTAGGTTGAGAGTTAGAGAGGTGGATATCTCCCAGATTTCGTGATTAAGCAACGTACGGCCGCGAACGTAGCAAAGTCAATAGAAAAACCGCCCGCCTGTCTGGTCGCCACCCCCAACATCTACTTGACCTGTCGATTCGATCAGAAGCGCCTTACGCTACAAACAGAAACAGCACACGAAGCTCTCTAATAGTTTAAAAATTTACACCGTTTTATTTCAACACACACACACACGTCACACACACACCTACACACACGCACACCAAGCAGATATTCCGATATTGCTTAGAACCTAGACAGATCTATAAACCCGTATAAACAATTCCATTAATGAAAGCCCAAAAAAAAACAAGAATACACAACAAAAGTATCCCAATAGCCGACGCGGTTGAGTTGGTCTGAAGACACTGTTTTGGTTCGCGCCCGGATATTTAAGACGGTGTAAAACCTACAAATAAACCTTCTACTGAGTCCTGTTGTCCTCCAATGTGACGAATTAAAAGAACAGCACAAAATACAATTAATTTGTATAACTCTATGTTTTACAATCTAATGTACTCGTTTAAAAATTTGCGACGGATGTTTATATCCCTCAATCCACAGCTCTACACATACACACAAAAACACACACACACACAAAGCGGCACTACTCGCTGTAACTAAACCCTCGCTTGCTGAGCCACCCTATAACAGTGAAAAAACTACATAATGTACCTAGAATAAAAAAAAAGAGAACATCACAATATAATAAATACATATAGGCCCATATCCCCGCACGAAATTCTCTCGCAACCCCGTGCCGTGATGACCCTCGTAAACCCTAGTGGATGGTCAGCTACGGAAGTATACTCTCCAGACAGTTAAAAACCTAAAGAAAAGGCCTACATACTTTACGTTCCTTGTTATCCCCGCCAATACTTAATCTAAAAGCAAACACATAATAACTAAAATCCGCCAGCATTACACTGTACGTAAGCTCAATACCAATAACATGTTTAACGTTATAGAAATATAAAAATCTACTAACTAAAATCACTCAGCCTGCCCGTAAAGCGATAGTCCAGCAGTAGATCGGGGGGTGGTTGTCTAAAAAGGTATTTCAGATTCACAAACAAGCATTTCCCACAAAGCATTTAAATAAGCATCTCGTACGCCTCGATAGCAACCTACCAATAATAAACGAGATCAAACCCATTCCAATAAGCAGTGCAACACAGAATGTTGGCTCACCATAAAGAGGGGCGCAGGATAACCCAATTGCAAATTTCAAGATTTTTAAAATTAACCTCGAGAAGAGAACTACCCTCCACTTGTTTAAGAAAACTACTACAAGAAATCGTATCTTGACAAAACTCACACTTCCTAGTACCTTTAAATATAATTAAAAATAAGACCACGAGTTGCATAATCCATGTAACAAGTCACCAACGCACGGCAAGCCTGCTCACAACCCACGAACCCCGTTATGAACTCCTAATTTACTTATGCATCAACCCTTTTACTCTTATCACGATCTATTGCTCTTAAAGCGAATCGATACTGTATATTAAATCTTGTCTCAAAAAACTTGTGTCCTCATATTAATCCGTTTCTCCGCCGCTATTGAAACTTAATCTATATTACATAAAGCCTAATGAAGAAAAATCCATCGCAGTGCTAATAAGTTCTATCGCTTCTATGGTATCCCATTCCTTCAGAAACTATACTCATACTGGCACCTTGTCCCTACTAGCCCCCACTGTATCCACTTCTATCCAGACTCGTTGCTCGAATCCTTCATCCCGTGGAAATAAAATGCCCCTCCGATCAGAAATATCTCCTTCCCGACTCATGAACAATCCAGTCAGTATACATTAAATATTTCGAGTACCAAAATTGCTCAATTACGAAAGAAGTTGAGTCCGCTATTTATTATACGCTGCTCTGCGTTTAGAATTTTACAAAGCCTATAAGTAAGGCACAATTTCACTGAAAAACTTTCTATATGATTGCTATATTTAGAAAATTACAGCAACATCTTACTTAATATATAACAATTACATACATGTACGGCCAGCCGTCTTCCATGATCTAATTCTCTGTTGGATTTGAGAATAAGATGTTAAGAATCACACGTTCACAAATTTGCTTTTGTTTTTGATAGTGTGTAGGGACAAGTCAAATCAGAAAGCTTGATCAACCTGATGCCAAATTTTAAAAACAATAAGACCGTTCATTTAACATTAGTTTACTCCTGAACCGTTTAAAAGGATTGTGCTAGAGTTAACCATTAGCAAAACGTGTAAATCGCCCATCTTAAAGGGAAATTAAAAGTTAACTATACTCGTACTCCAAAGTTTATTAAAGACAGCAGTGTCTGGACCTCGACGTCCATTATAATATTCATAGATACCGCCTAGGATGACATCTAAACCAACACAATAGTACATCTTAAAGCTGTTATGAAACCAAATTCTCCGTTGCGCTTACTATGTACGTCAGGCATAGTGAAGACTCCCGGTTCACTTTCCTTGTTCAATGCATCTTGTATAATTTCCGTATGTTTAAGCATAGCAGTTCTTAGCATCCTCGATTCTTCTAGAAGAATGAGTTCATTCTTTCTGGCAATTATGATTAATACAATATTCAATAAAACTGAACAATGGTGAATGGCAGCTGGTTAAAATGCACGTTAACGAATCCCACTGGCTGCGTACTTCTAAATGTCGTGTAATGGGGCATGTCAGCATTTCCTTTTCGAATTTCCTCTAAAACAGTTCTCCTTATTCTTCCTTTAGGGTGATATCGGATTCGACCCACTTTCTATATGAAGGGCGGATGCGCGTAGCAAGACCTCGATTCGCCTTAAGCGGATTCGAAAAACAGATATAAGATCCTGAATAGCCATCTGGCAACGACTTACATTAGTCTAATATATTCTAACCCCGGCCTGTGTTAAATCTTTAGGTCTCGTATATTGTTTGAGACTCGCTATACGTCATATTTGGCAGTGAGAACATAGCCTCTAATAATTAATAATGGGTCAATTTGTGATTAATCCTTTTGGCGCATCTCGTCAGTTTGTCTTAGTTCCCGACACTCCCATGTCTTGAACAATCCGGCACCATACTATGATCACCTATCTGTATCGTTTTAGGCCCTAGCGCTGGCATATGTAATCTCACGGCGGAATAAAGATTTGCCTGTCTTCGTTTAATGGACTATTGGCGGACTCGGTCGTGCATAGTAAGATATAACAATGGGGTGAAAAAAGTCTAACTGTATCACGAATCTTTAATATGCCTTTCCTCTCCCGTTATTGTAGACGTCGCTCGCGTACCCACGTTACTGAGGAAACCATTATCGAATAAGAATAATAGTAATAATAAGAAACAGGCATTTCCAATAAATTCCGCGGAAGATAATACCGACAGAACATTAGCCAGGTGTGGTAAAATTTTTTCTTTAATGACTGGGGCGACAGTGTGATAGAATAAAAATGGGAAAATATTACTCTTTATATCTTTCTCGATAAGATCTAGGAAATTAGTGTGAATTTCGTGTATACGTTCAATAAATTCCAAATTTCCTGGTATTAAATGAGTATGTTCAATACCCATATCCCGAAGAGCTGCAAAATATTTTTTTACGTCAACCTTTTTATAAGGTTCATCCTCTCCATCTTTAAACACCGTTAAATGTTCTAATGTAAAAAAATCTTCTTGAGGTTTAAATGTCTTTTTAGCTTCTGCCTCCTTTTTCCATCCAATATTTAAATTCAAATTTACAATAGGCTTTTCTTTCTCGTCATTCAAGCTATCAACTTTTCTTTCACTATGAGAATTCTTTCCTTCGCCATCTTTAGTTTTATATTTATAATCTTTAAGGCCTCTTGACTGATGTTTTTTATTAACAAAAGTTTCAGTTTCTATTTCAAAGTCTGATCCTTCTTCCCAAGGTTGGCTTTCATCTGTACGTAAATTTGGTTCGGAATGAGCAGGATTAGTAGTTTGCGTGGTAGTTTTCTTAAAATACTCAGGTTCTGAAGTGTCCACATCATTTTTAGTAGTTTCTTTGGTACCTAGTTCCGTTTCTAAGCTTCTTTTGCCCATTGTGTGATATTTACTGTCAGAAAATTCCGATTCGGGGAAGGTTGAGTTATCATCTAATACGAAGCGTTCTTCAGCAGGTTCTAGTTTAGTTTCTTCATATTCCCTAATAGATTTTAAAATAATTTAATTCTTAATACAACAACATATATACCTTAAGTATAAGAATAACCTCATTTCATACTAAAACAGATTTTATCATCAGGCTACAAATAATAAATAAAAATAGAACACCAGTACAACTAGTATAAAATAGACTTTTTACAGATAAAAACAAAATTCCATATTTTCTGATATGTTAAAACTTACAGTTACCAAACATAACTTTCACACATGAGGACGAATTTCAGAGAACGTCCCTGAAGTTTAAGACTTATTCATCATAAAAAAATTCGTCAGATTTCTCCACGTCAATTTCCTGAAAAAAAACTTTCATAAACATTTCTCAAACTTTTTCAGCCAAATCCAGATTGCTTTCAATTTTTTTGGAAAATAGATTTTCATATTTCCTGAAATAAAAAACTTTCATAAACAAAGCCTTTCATCTATCTTCCACTTATAGTTTTTACACAAAGAATTTACATTTCTGTCAAATTTTTTCGTATCAAACCTCTTCCTCTCTCGTCTCATAGAACAAATTTTCATCAACAATCATCTTAAACGCTGAATGTTAGACCTCGCCCCGATATTTTTCTTAACCCCTAACTGAGTTGTATATTCCTCTACACTTATTATGAACACAGTTTACACTAAACTACGTAAAGACCTTGTTTCTTTTTTTAAATAATAGTATTCCCACAATTAACATCAATTTGATTTTCAATCAGTATTTTATAATTGCTTTCTTTTGTAATCATAAAGAAAAAAACACCCTCGTTACTGCCGCTTCTTCTGTTATTTACCAAATTGCAATTGTAACGGCTTGATGCCGTTTATGTTGGTTAGTACTTTACGCCAACTCAAACGGAAGGTGGATGAAAGAGGTGTGTTCCACACTCACCAACCTTAATATTCAATTCCTTCTCCAACACTCCGACTTAGTGGACCACGCTCACACGCACGACCATTCTTTCAATTCACACAAATTTTTCCATATTAACACAAACAAAAACCACCCAACCACCTAAAATATTTTAGAATCTTTACATATTGCCGACATCAAACCCTCCCTCAACAACGATAGTGGCCCGGTTAAACTACTTCTGCTTTAACTCCCAGATGAAAAGTGCTGTCCGCCTTCACCTGTATTTTATGGTTTTTCGAGTGTAATACATTTTCATTGACTAAGTAAGTTTCCTCACGTGTTCGTTCGCAGAAAAAAATAGTGATTAATTTTAAGAAATTTTTGAAAAGTTACTGCTAATTAAATACCAATTATTTATTTTGATAATGTTGTTATCTAATTTTAATACTAACCATGATTGATTTCATTAATTTTCTTGTTAATTTTACTTTCGTTCTTCGAACTTTTTGTGATTTAATTTTAAAATTATCAGTCGTTTTTCTTAATGTAGCAGTTTAAGTATTTTTAGTTTTTATAACGTTAGATTATTTCATGCACCGCACCTAAGGTCGTGTCGTTATTTTATTATTTGCACATCTGAAGATGGAATCAGTCGAGTTCCGAAGCGTTATTTTATTTTGTTAATAATAGATCTCTCCCATGTGTTGGTCGAAAAGCCCTGGTGGTTGCTTTCGTTGTTAACGCATTAAGATTCCCACTACTAAGTTGTTTCAATATAGATATTATTATTATATATTAGTATATATATATTATATATATCATATTGTTATATATCTTTTGATCTCTATGATATATGATTTAGAAATATATAATTATATATTATAGTATAATATATATAGTATATATATATATATATATAATATAGTATATATATATAGGCTAATATGAAATAATTTCGTCTGGACCAATCCGGATATTTTAGATTTTCCGGATATATGTTTTAATCGATCGACCTATTGGGGAAAATGAACTAGGTGTTGTGACCAGGAGGCTATATTCCTTTTGGGCATTATTGAACGTTTTTCAAATTTAAAACTATTTATATATAAAGACTAAAACGCATTAGATTTTTAACATCTGAAGAGTGAGGTCCACATAATTTTTTGTTCCTATTTTAAAAATTTATTTCAACTTTGTGAAAATGATTATAAAGTTTTAGCATTCTTGCAACATTTGTTTCAAAGTAGTTTAAAAGGTTTGTGAAAAGTGTTAGAAAAAATTAAAATTACGTAAATGATTTTATAGTTTGTTTCATAATAGATAAAAAAGTTTGTGAAAAGTGTAAGAAAGAATTGAAATTACGAAAATAGGAGGAAATCTTTATTTTTATGTTAATAGTAAACAATGGCTCCAAGTATACTGTTTTCGCAAAATATTATTACTGGATTTATCAAATTTTTTAGATTTACAGGTAACAACTGTCAGTTTTGATTTAACTTTAAATATGGATTATACGACATATTTGCATTTTTCATCAAATATTGGCATTTTGACTTTTTTTTAATAACATCTAGTGCCTTCATTTTAAGTTGGCAACATTTAACAAAACATCGAATGGAGTTTGCTAGGTTGTGGAATGGTTTAAACTTTTTCCGTAAGGTACATATTTATATAGTATATAATTATTATATATGTATGATATATATATATATATATATATCATATATATATATATATTACTATAGTATCTCTATATTAATACTAATGATAATATATATATATATAGTCTACTTTGTACGCACAGTGAGTACAACGAGCCCCCTAAAAAAGGAGTAAATTTAACTTGACCCAGATGGGGACGAGGCGAGGGGACGTTTCATACCTGGAGGGGGATGGTCGGAGAGAAGCAATCTATATCGTACTCTACAAAATCTCAAAACATTTGGGACATTTTGATTTATATATTATATATGATACTTATTTGATTGTTGTAACTACTATTATATATATTATATATTATTATACATATATATAATTATTATATATATCATATATATATATATCCAATAATCGATAATGACTCCGATATTTATATCGACTATATGCAAGATCAAAGTCAGACGAAAGTATTCGCTTACCTATATTATATTTATATATATTATATATAGTATAATATCATATATTATTCCTCTTATCACTTCATAATATTTACTTTTTAGTTTATTTTTCATGATTCTTACTTCTATAAAACATATATATAGTTATATATATATACTATATACTACTATTATATATATAGCATATATGCTAGATGGAAAGGAACTATTGAAAATATAAGGAAATTAAAAAATATTATAAATATTTTAAATACTATATAAATATATTAAATAAATTCGAAAAAAATAATAAAGACCGTAAAGCCAGCAAAAATCCAGTAGGTTCCAGTGGGCTTTAATATAATTTAAATTATGATAACAGACGGCTCGTTCTTGCTCCATGCGTTTATGTTTTTATTAACTACAATTTTATTTAAAATTGTTAATATTTTGGAAACGAATTAAAATTTTTAATAAAGTTTCCAACACTAAAATATATTTATATATGTTTAATAGAAAATAATTATATTTATATAAAATACTATTGAAAGTTATATGACGGAGTAACTATTTCTCTCCTCTTTAATTATTAAATTCGCTATAAACTTGCAAAGTAGTTATTTCTATTACTTTTATCTTTAACTTCATTAGAAATAGATATAATATATACAGTACTCTTGAAACTGAAATATAATTAAATAATTAAAAGTAAATATTAAATAGAAATAATAACCTAACCACCCCCATGGGGTGGGTATATTTAAATTCAATATCTATATACTTAATATATATATAGTATATATATATATATATATATTAAATAACATAATATATAAAAATCTACTTTACTATATATATAATAATATTATATATATATATATATTATATATAGTTATACTATATATATATACCATATATTATATATATGCTATAATATACATATATATATATATATATATATATATTTTATATATATATATATATATATATATATATATATATATATATATATATATATATACTATAATATTATATATATATAACTATTATTATTCATTATACGTATATATATATATAACATATATATATATAATATATATATATTATAATACTTATATATAATATAATATATATATAGTATACTATATATAAGTATATTATATTTTATATCGTATATACTGTAATCTATATATATATATTATAATATTATATACATATTATATATATATATATATAGTATTATATATGATATATATACATATATAATATAGTTATATATATATATATTATATATGTACTATATTTATATATATATACTATATACTATTATTATACTTATAGTATATATATATAATATATAATATAATATACTATATATATGCTATATATAATATTATACCGGTATACCTATGTATATATATATGTACTTCACTAATAATTATATATAATATATATATCGCTATATATATTATACTATATGTATAATTATATCTATATTATATATATACTGTAATGTATATATATATATATGCTATACTATTATATTGTATATATTCTATATAGCTATATATATACTATATTGTACCCGTATATACTACTACTATACTACTAGATATATATAGCCTATATACTATATATACTATATATATATATTATATATATATATAATATACTATATAATTATTATATGATATATTAATAGTATATATATACATATATATAAAATTTGGATCGGAATTTTTTTAAATAATATATATATATATATACTATTATTATACTATACTATATATATATTATATATATATATATATGATATATATATACTACTTATACTATATAATAATCTATTATATTAGTATATAATAATATATTGTTACCGGACCGAACACAATACCCTGAGCCACCGTTACTTGCGGATATCAATATGGTTCTCCTGTATTCAAACGGGTCCAGAAATAAGCATTGGGGAAGCGGCTTCTCAGTTGTTTTACAACACTCACATAATATAAATACTAAATGTTGCATGCAAATGCATAAATAAATATAATACAATATCCAAAACATACTCGCTAACCTGCTAGGCCAAACGATTAATTCCGAAAATATCGCTACAATCAAATGCATGCAACATACATCAATAATGGTATATGTAATAACCTGATCTATCACACTACATAAATAATTAATATATTCCATGGGACAGAATGTTTTAACAGTATATAACCGGGACTCACTATATTAATGTACAAGATAGCATAGTATTTAAAGGTGTAATTCAAAAGTATTCACTTCAAGGGATCACACACGATCTTCAAAAGGGTAACTCTACCTTTTTAAAGTTTAGGTAAATAAGGGAACTTAAGTCTGGGGTAACAAACAAAACAAGAGCAAACTTCCCTTAAATTCCCCTGAAGGTGGGGAGTACCACTCTGGCACCCTCCTGATCCAGTGAAGGTGGGGAGTACCACACAGGCACCCTCCTAATCCAGTGAAGGTGGGGAGTACCACACAGGCACCCTCCTAATCCAGTGAAGGTGGGGAGTACCACACAGGCACTCTCCTAATCCAGCGAAGGTGGGGAGTACCACACAGGCACCCTCCTAATCTAGTGAAGGTGAGGAGTACCACACAGGTACCCTAATAATCCAGTGAAGGTGGGGAGTACCTCACAGGCACCCTCCTCATCCAGCGAAGGTGGGGAGTACCACACAGGCACCCTCCTAATCCAGTGAAGGTGGGGAGTACAACACAGGCACCCTCCTAATCCAGTGAAGGTTGGGCAACTTTAATACCACAGTCCGGTTTGTAAACTCGGTACCAGTTGGGGTATCCTTAAAGCTGAAACCTGGTTTACCAACTCAGTGCAGGTTGGGGTAACTCTCAAGGTAAAACCTGATCCACAAAATCCGTACAGGTTGGGGTAACCTTTAAGGCAAAGCCTGGATGGTCCCGGTATCCGTTCCCCTTGAAATGAAAATATCCAACATCAGGTGAATATTCACCATTTTACAAATAGGAATAATAATAATAATAATAATAATAATAATAATAATAATAATAATAATAATAATAATAATAATAATAATAATAATAATAATAATAATATAATAAAGTAATTCATAAGCAAGTAAATAATAAATAATTCTATCAATAATAAAAATCACAAAAACAGTCGTCATACTACTACTACTACTACTACTACTACTACTACTACTACTACTACTACTACTACTACTAATACTACTACTACTACTACTACAACTACTACTAATAATAATAATAATAATAATAATAATAATAATAATAATAATAATAATAATAATAATAAAATAATAATAATAATAATAATAATAATAATAATAATAATAATAATAATAATAATAATAATAATAATAATAATAATAATAATAATAATAATAATAATAATAATAATAATAATAATAATAATAATAATATCCGATTGTTATTATTTAAAACATGGTACCACAATTATTACACACTTTCACTATATCACATTCATACGCACTAGCATAAAGGTTAAAACATGATAATAATAATAATAATAATAATAATAATAATAATAATAATAATAATAATAATAATAATAATAATATAATAATAATAATAATAATAATAATAATAATAATAAAAATAATAATAATAATAATAATAATCCTACCCCTTGTACACGCAACTATTCCCTCTCACACAATTTAACCTTACTACCCGCGGATAAATCTATTTGTCACGTAGCAGCTTTTAAACTGCTAATTTACCAGTATGTGGTTTATCATCTTAATTTACTTCCACATTCGTCATTTTACCTCAAATATAGATCTCAAACTCGATCTTAACCTTACTTTACATTTTTCCTCAAGCCTCATAATCCGGGTTGCCAGTGACAAATGTCCACAAAATAACATAACACTCTAATAATAGTTTCATAGTTAAAATAACCTGATACGAGTCCGTGACAACCAATCACGAAAAATAGCATTATAACACTCCAATGATAATTTCTTAACCAAAACATTGTGAAAACACTTCAAAATCTATTTCAAAATATGTTATCAATTGACTATTCACAATTTTCAACCTAACTCCTCAATCATGATTTTAACATCATTTCCTACTTCTGGTTCAAACTATTCCAGTGCTAGACACCTTTAACACTCTAACCACCTCGATATCCAATATTATTCCATTCCTCTCCTGATTTTAACAAACTTTACACAAAATGTATGCAAATTTCCTACCTGGTTTAACTTTTACGACATAGTTTACTTACCGAACTTCGGGGGGGGGGGGGGTTGACGACCTTAACTATGGTTTATGCGAAACCTTACTTTAGACGAATTATAACAAACTTTTCTTCGATAACTGTGAATTCTATCTTTTTTTTACTGAAACCACTTTTAATACAATTCACTTGAAACTATCCAACTTGTTTACGTATTTTTCCTGATGTGTTTCACGTTCTTCCCGATAATGTCAAATGAGCATTTCTTAATTTACGATAAAGTATTTAAAATATATTTGATACCTTTATTTATTTATTTCATTAAATTATCATTAAATCACCTCTATGTGTGTCTGTCGTCAGTCTGTCAGTCTAACTGTTTCTCTCTCTCCTTTGTCTGTCTGCCTTTCTGTCTGACATTTTAGCTCTCTCTCTCTCTCTCTCTCTCTCCTCTCTCTCTCTCTCTCTCTCTCTCTCTCTCTCTCTCTCTCTCTCTCTCTCTCTCTCTCTCTCTCTCTCTCTCTCTCTCTCTCTCTCTCTCTCTAATAATAATAATAGTAATAATAATAATAATGATAATAATAATAATAATAATAATAATAATAATAATAATAATAATAATAATAATAATAATAATAATAATAATAATAATAATAATAATAATAATAATAATAATAGAATAATAAAATAATAATAATAATAATAATAATATAAATAAAAATGTTTCAGTTTAAGGGACAATAAATAGTATAAAGAAATATTTCTAAATTATTTTTAGCTATTAAAAGTTAGAAAAACTTATTACTAATTTTTATCTTAAAATTTACATAATTAAACTTAACGAAAATGTTTACTAATGTTCTCTTATTTAAAAAGCTTTAAAGACTTTAAGATACCATAATGTGTCTTGAACTCTTTATAAGTAAAAATAAATTAATAATATAATATTAAATCAATATTAACACACGATAATGGGATATTTTTTGTACAATTTTAAATATTAATTACTTAATAAGCATTGAATATTAAAGTATTTTACTAACAAACGAGGTGCCAAGGTTCGATTCTCGTTCATATTCCATTATATAAATTATGTTTCATCTTTGTCTAAGAAAGAAACGAATGTAATTTGGGGTCCTATTTCAAATTGGCAGAAACAAATGTATATATTTAATACGACATTTTCGGTTTAAGAAAATGATTGAGAGGTTACGTAGAGTTAGGCCTTGGTATTTTGTTAACATTAAAGCTTTAGAACATTTCGAAAAAAATTTTACCTTAAATTATAAAACTATGTTAACTAAGAAATCCCAAAACTTTCTATAAAAAATGTTACAAAAAAAAAAAATCTTTTTGGCAAAGTGAATCATAATTATATAATAAATAGTTACCACTAGATTTTAAAATATTATATAGAAAAATAAAATTTCTTTAAAATAACTAATGAAACTTGATTTTATAAGAAATTTCTTAGAATAATTAAAAAAATATTTCATTTGGAGATTTATATTTTTATTTTTCTGTAGTTTTCAAGCTAATAATGGGAAAATACTGGACTCTCGTTTTCTAAATAAAATATATATATATATATATATATATAATATATATATATATATATATATATATATATATATATATATTATATATATAATATATATATATTAATGTAATTAATTATATAACTTATTTTTAGGGTGTACACCCATAAATAATTGCATTATAATGTTTGTACATATTGAATTTTTTTTAATTGCATCAAAACTACTTACAAAATAAAATTATAAATCTCTAATTGAAATATTTTTTTAAATATTCTAAGAACTTTCTTAAAAAATTAGATTTTTTTAGGTATTATTTAGATTTTTTATTTTTCTATATTATTTTAATATGTACGAGTAACTAATTATTATATAACAGTTTGCCCGTAAAATGATTTTGTTTGAAACTTTTTTTTATTAAAACAGTTTTATTTTAGTTAACATAGTGTTATAATTTAATGTAAAATTTTTATATAAATATTCTAAAACTTTCATATAATCAAAATACCGAGCCCTAACTCTACGTAACCTCTCCCTCATTTTATTCCACCGAAACATTCGTATAAAATATATACATTTGTTTCTGCCGATTTGAAATAGGACACGAAATTACATCCGTATCTTTCTTAGGCAAAGATTGAACATAATTTGTATAATGGAATATTAACGGGAATTAAAAACCTTGGCACCTCATTTGTTTGACAAGAAGTAAACTTGCCTATTGACAGTTAGTAAAATACTTCATTATTTAATGCTTATTAAGTAATTAATATTTAAAATTGTACAAAAAATCTCCATTATCGTGCGTTAATATTGATTTAATATTATATTATAAATTTATTTTTACTTATTAAGAGAAAGAACATTTATGATATTTTTAATCTTTAAAGCTATTTAAATAAGAATGACATTAAAAAGACATTTTCGTTTAGTTTAACTATGTAAATTTTAAGATAAAAAATTAGTTAATATATTTTTCTAACTTTTAATAGCTAAAAATAATTTAAAAATATTTATACTAATATTGTCCTTTAAACTGCATTATTATTATTATTATTATTATTATTATAGTATATTAATATTATTATTAATTATTATTATTATTATTATTTATTATATATTATTATTATTATTATTATTATTTTATTATTATTATTATTATTATTATTATTATTATTATTATTATTATTATTATTATTATTATTATTATTAATTATTATTATTATTATTATTATTATTATTATTATTAATGATTATATGATTATGATATATTATTATTATTATTATTATTATTATTATTAATTATTATTATTATTATTATTATTATTATTATTATTATTATTATTATTATTATTATTATTATTATTATTATTATTATTATTATTATTATTATTATTATTATTAGAGAGAGAGAGTGAGAGAGAGAGAGAGAGAGAGAGAGAGAAGAGAGAGAGAGAGAGAGAGAGAGAGAGAGAGAGAGAGAGAGAGAGAGAGAGAGAGAGAGAGAGAGAGAGATTTTCAAGTCGTTGCAGTTTGTTCAGCGAATCATAATATCCTAAAGAAAGAGAATAAATCCAATTTATTTGTTGCTATTTCTCCTGAGTAATAAACTCATCTTTTAATACGCAGTATTATTCTATCATAATAAAGAATAATATGAGAATCTTATTTGCTGCTTGCTATTTTTAGTAATTAAAAACCTATTGTGAGAACTGAAAATTTTTACAATTATACAACTAATACTACTTTGTTACTTTCATCAGCATATATATATATATATATATATATATATATATAATATATTATATTATATATATATAAATTATTATATATATAAATAATATAATATATATAATATATATATATATATATATATATATATATATATATATATATATTATATATATATATATATATATATATATATTATATATATAATATATATATATATATATATATATATATATAATATATATATATATATATATATATATATATATATATATATATATAATATTATATATATATACAATATATGTAATAATATATATATATATATTATTATATATAATATATATATATATATATATTATTATTATATATATATATTATATATATATATATATAATTATATATATAATATATATATTATATATATATATATTATATTTTCTTTCTTTCCTTTCTTCTTTCTATCACCTTCCTCCTCTTTGCCCACAAAGATTGGGGGGGGTAAAGGTGCTGTAACAACACGGAAAAGAAAAGCAGTAGGAGAACATGACAAACGTTGAAAAGAAAGCCCAGCCCAGCTCTTACCGCCTCTGTACCCATTAATTAGTGAGAGCTCGTCACAGACAGAGACAGAAAATCCAACCTAGAGCATCATGGGACCCAGGGACCGGCGCAGAAACGGGACTGCGACGGAACCTCACTATGGTAAATCGTCAATGTAAGGGTTTCACCAAATTTACTGGCCACAGGGCAGGTGGGCAACACACATTGTGCCGAAGTTGACCATGGGCCCACCATACCCATACAAACAACCCCCCACGCATTCTCTTCCTATCAATGCACCTTTATTCTGCCTCTGCCCCTTCACATTTCTCTCTCTCGGCTTCAGTGGACATTCGTTCCCGACTCAAATATCCCACTTTCTCTCTTTCGGTCTCCTCTCCAGCCGGTCGGGTTCGCCCAACCCACACTCATAGCCACTATACATTATATATATATATAATTAATATATATATATTAATATATATATATATATTACTATATTATATATATATTATATATATATATAAATATATTATATATAATATATATATATATATATATATAATATATATATATATATATATATACTAGAAATATATAATTTATTGAAATAAGTAATACAATTAAAAAATATAAAGATATTTGGTTCATTTGATTTGTTCTGAAATCCATCGTAAAATCGGTAAACAATTAGGAGGAGAGTAACAAAACCTCAGTGCGACAGCAATAAAAAATTCCCGTAGGTCCATAAACAGTGGGTTTTTAAAGAACTATTTTAAAAAAAACTTACTGATGCCTACTTGGATATTTTTGCCGAAAAATAATTTGTTTTTTTTAGGCTCTACAATTTACTCATTTATAAATGGTGTTTAAAAATTTGTATAATGATATTA
>JABUQX010029316.1:22500-27734 GCA_015478945.1 Trachelipus rathkii | reverse complement strand
AAAAGTTTTTTAAAAATAATGTATTTTTTTTTTTTTGAAAATTTGATTAAAAAAAAGCTTATATTAACTCTTTTACCTTTGCACCTACGTGGTTTGGAATATATATATATATGTATTTTATAAAGCATTTCCTAAGCAAGAAAGACAGCATATATTGATGCGTTTAAAAACATAGACCAATATTAAATCGTTAAAAATTTAAAAAAATAATGCAATTCCTTCGGAAATTTTTATTAAAGCAGAAAAATTGTAGCTCTTATAACTTGTACTAAGTGTTTGGAAATTTTTTAATTTTACTTTTGTTTTATAAAGCCATCTCACGTAAGAGAGCAACATATCTGATGTAGGCCGGCTTCATTTTAAAAAAAGTTGTTTGGAAGGTAGCATAAAGGGTTTGTTGTGTGAATATATTTTATTAAGAAATTTTTTTTCTGAAAGCAAGTCCTGAATAAAGAGAGCCAACATAACTTGATTGTGGGCCGTTTTATTTTATGGCCCATATTTAATCGTAAAGATGTTTTAAAAAAAATGGAGATTTTTTTTTTGAAAAATTGTAAAGAAGCTATTTAACTCTTTACATTTGCACCACACGGGGTTTGGAATTATTTATATTTGTTTTTATAAAAGTATTTTCCAAGCAAGAGAGACAGCATATCTGAGTGTGGGCGTTTAAAATCATAGACCAATATTAGATCGTTAAAAAGTTAAAAAATAATGCAATTCTTTCGAAAAAATTTTATTAAAGCAGAAGATTGTAGCTCTTATAACTTGGTTACGTGGTTTGGGAATTTAATTTTACTTTGTTTTATAAAGCATCTCCACTTGTAAGAGAGCCACATTCTGAGTAGGCCCGGCTCATTTTAAAAAACATAATTAGTTCTTTTAAAAAGTTAAGATGAGAAAAAAATTCGTAAAATTTGAATAATAGAACAAGATTTTAACTTTTGTAACTTTGTACCAAATAAGACACCAAATTAAATTTTATTTCATAATTTCTTCTTTACTTTAATGAGCCAACATATTTTGATGTGAGCCGTTTCATTTTATGCACCTTAATTAGGTCGCTAAAATGTTTTAAAAATAATGTAGTTTTTTTTTTGGGAAAATTTTAAGATTTTTTTATGTTTTTTTAAAAAAAACTTTTTTCCTTACCCTTGCACCTACGGGGTTTGGAATTATTTTATATGTTTGGTTTATAAAGCATTTCCTAAGAACCTAAGAAAGAAAGGACAGCATATCTGGATGTGGGCCGTGTCAAAAACATAGACAAATATTAGATCGTTAAAAAGTTAAAAAAATAATGCATTTCTTTCGGAAAAATTTATTAAAGCAGAAAGATTTTAGCTCTTATAACTTTTACGTACGTGGTTTGGGAATTTTAATTTTACTTTTGTTTTTTATAAAGCCTCTCCCATGTAAAAGAGCCAACATATCTTATTGGCCGGCTAATTTTAAAGACAATTTAAGTCGTTTAAGTAAATGAGAAAAAATTCGAAGATTTGAATAAAGGAACAAGGTTGTAATTCTTCTAACTTAATACCCACGGGGTTTGGAATTTTATTAGAATTTTTTTTCATAAAGCAAGTCCTGAATAACAAAGCTAAACAAATCTTGATGTGGGCCGTTTTATATTATGGACCATAATTAGGTCGCGAATATTTAAAAAAATGGAGTTTTTTTTTTTTGAAAATTTATTAAAGAAGCTGTATTTTAACTCTTTTACCTTTGCACCTACGGGTTTGGGAATTGTATTATATTTTGTTTTTTATAAAGTATTTCCTAAGCAGAGATACAGCATATCTGGATGTGGGTTGTTAATACATTGACCAATATTAGATGTTAAAAGTTAAAAAAATTAATGCAATTCTTTTCGAAAAATTTTATTAAAGCAGCAGGATTGCAGCTTTTAACTTGGTACGTACGTGGTTTGGAAATCTAATTTTACTTTTGTTTTATAAAGCATCTCCCATGTAAGAGAGCCAACATATCTGAATGTAGGCCGCTCATTTTTAAACATATTTAAGCGTTTAAAAAGTAAGATGAGAAAAAAATTCGCGAAAATTTTATAAGGAGCATGATTGTAATTCTTGTAACTTGATACCTCGGGTTTGGCGAATTTATTAGATTTTTTTTTTAAAGCAAGTCCTGAGTAAGAGAGCCAACTATCTTGATGTGGGCCGTTTTATTTATGGACCTTAATTAGGTCGCTAAAATGTTTAAAAATAATGGAGATTTTATTTTTGAAAAATTTAATTAAAGAAGCTTGATTTTAACTCTTTCTTTGCACCTAAAGGGTTTGGGAATTTATTATATTTGTATTATAAATCATTTCCTAAGCAAGAGAGAAAGCATATCTGATGTGGGGCCGTTTAAAAACATAGACCAATATTAGATCGTTAAAAAGTTAAATAATTTTGCAATTCTTTTAAAAATTTTATTAAAGAAGCAAGATTGTAGCTCTTAAAACTTGGTACGTACTTGGTTTTTGGGAAATTCTTAATCTGTACTTTTGTTTATAAAGCATCTCACTTGTAGAGAGCCAACATATCTTGATGTAGGCCGGCTCATTTTAAAACATAATTTAAGCGTTAAAAAGTAAAGAATTGAGAAAAAATTTTCGAAATTTGGAAAAAGAGCAACAAGATTATAACTTTTTGTAACTTTGTATCCTACGTGTTGGTAACTTATTTGAATTTATTTCAATAACAGGTCCTAAATAAGAAGCTAACATATCTTGATTTGAGCCGTTTCATTTTAATGCACCTTAATTAGGTCGCTTAAAATGTTTTTAAAAATAATGTAGTTTTTTTTGGAAAATTTCGATTAAAGAAGCTTTATTTAAACTCTTTACCTTTGCACCTACGGGTTTGGGAATTTTATTATATAATTGTATTTTATTAAGCATTTCCTAAGCAAGAGAGCAGCATACCTGGATGTGGGCCGTTTAAAAACATAGACCAATAATTAGATCGTTAAAAGTTAAAAAATAATGCATTTCTTTCCGGAAAATTTTTATAAAGCAGAAAGATTGTAGCTCATATAACTTTTGTATGCGGGGTTTGCGGAATTATTTACATTTTTTTAAAAGAGTTAAAATAAGCTTCTTTAATCAATTTTTCCAAAAAACACCAATTATTTTTAAACATTTAGTAAATAATTAATGTCCATAAAAAGAAACGACCCATATCAAGATAATGTGGGCTCTCTTATTTGTAGGAGTGTTATATAAAATAGAAATTCTAAATAAGAATTCCCAAACCCCGTAGGACAAAGTGATAAAAGTTCAATCTTGCTCCTTTGTTCAAGTTTTCCGAAATTATTTCTCAATTCTTAACTTTAAGAGTTAAATTAGGTCTTTAAAATGAACAGGCCTACATCCAGATATGTGGCTGCCTTACATAGAGCCTTATAAAACAGAAAGTTAAAATAATTAAATTCCCAACACGTACGTTACCAAGTTATAAGAAGCTACATTCCTGCTGCTTTAATAACATTTTTCGAAAGAAATGCATTATTTTTAACTTTTTAAACGATCTTATATTGTCTATTAATTTTAAATGGCGCCACACCCAGATATGCTGTTCTTCTGGCTTAGGAAAGCTTTTATTAAAAAACAAATATAAATAAATGCCCAAACCCCGAGGTGCAAAGGTAAATAGTTAAAATAAAGCTTCTTTAATCAAAATTTTTCCCCCCAAAAAAATCCATTATTTCAAAACATTTACGCGACCTAATTAAGTCATAAAATGAACGGCCACATCAAGGTAAGTGCTCTCTAGTTACTACGGCTATATGAAATAAAATTCTAAATATTCCCAAACCCCGTAAGTACTAAGTTACAAGAATTACAATTTTGTTCCTTTATTCAAATTTCCGAAATTTTTTCTCATTTCTTAACTTTTAAACGACTTAAATATGTCCTTTAAAAATTAGCCGGGCCTAATCCAGATATGTTGGCTCTGTTACATGTGGATGCTTTATAAAACAAAGTAAAATTAATCCCAACCACGTTACTATCATGTTATATGACTACAATCTGCTGCTGTTAATTAAAATTTTCCGAAAGAATGCATTAATTTTTTAAACTTTTTAACGACTAATATGGTCTATGCTTTTTAAACGCCCACATCCAGGATTATGCTTCTCTCTGCTTAGGAAATACGCTCATGATAATAAAATCCTGTACGTTCTCTTAACTCAAAAATTTAAGTTAAATTTTTAAACTTAGGTTTAAATTTTTAAATGGTTTGTATAAAAAAATACTACATATTAATGTATATATTAATGGAAGTTGAAGTTATAATGTCAACTTTACATTCTTTTTGAATATTATATATATATATATATTAATATATATTATATATATATATATATATTTATATATATATATAATATATATATATATATATATTATATATATATATATATATATAATATATTATATATAAAATATATATATATAATAAAATTATTATATATATTATATATATATATATTATAATATATAAAATATAATTATTATTTTATAATATATATATATATATATATATATATATATATATATATATTATATAATAATATATTATATATATATATTTATATATATATATATAGTATAGGTATTTATATTATATAATATATATATAATATATATATATATATCTAAATAACTAAAAAAATTTCTATCGTTAAATTACCTTCCAATTACGTAATATTCTTTAATATTATTTCATATACAATAATGCCCTTCATTTCTTTTACTCACGGATACTCGGAATACATGAATCAATAGATCTATAAAAATCTTTTTTTTTTTTAGTTTTAATTTAAAAACACCCACGTACTTTCCACCGTCATGTTTTGATCACCAATGCATATTGGATTAATTAGCACAAACCTGTGAAACTAAATTTAAATATTTTATTTTAACCAAAATTGAACATTCTTAATTCTATTGCAATATAACCTAATCTACCCCAAAATCTAACCTATGTAACCTTACCTACCCTAAACTTAACCTAACCTACCTTAACCTAACCTAAACCTAACCTAACCTACCTAAACTAACCTAACCTAAACCTAACCTAGCTAAGCCGTTAACCTAACCTAACGAAACCTAACCGACTTATCAAACTGTTCCTAACGTTAACCTAACTAGATAATCAAATTTCATTTAAAATTGAATGATTTATTTTACCTCCCGCAAGTAGGTTATTGAATTTAACATGAACTGG
>JABUQX010029316.1:0-15000 GCA_015478945.1 Trachelipus rathkii | reverse complement strand
ACTTAGTATCATGATTCACTTCCGATCTATCCACCCCCTAAACTCCAATCAATGTCCACCCCTCTCCCCTCCCTCAGCATTCCTCTGCAAACACTCTCCTCCATAAACAAACTGAACAGCCACGGCGACATTACACTCCTTCGTCGTCAACCCTCTCTCCAACCCTCCCAAACAATGCTCATCTCCCCTCCTTAATTTACTCTTCACCACACAGTTCTGCTATTCCTAAAAGGGCCCTAATACCTTTACCTAATTTACCCGCCTACTCCATGTTCCTCCAGCACCCTCCATAATTCCGACACCCTCTTCAGCTCGTATCATATGCTTTCTCCAAGATTCTTAAAAAAACACCCATACACGCTTCCCTTTCCTTTCTAAGACCTTTCTCCACAAGCATCTTTATTGTGAATAGTTTGTAGTTGACTTCCCCTCCCATCCATATATCTTTATTTGGTAAATCTTTAAAATTGGGTCTTGATCGGTAATTTCAATCATTTGAAAGAAATTTCATGGTTGAAGGAAGTTTTATAGGCTTTAAATGACAAAAAGGAACAAAAATATTAATATTAATTATTTGTTTTTAGGTGTCTTTGTTAAAATCTGAACGTTTTTTTAATTGGAAATTTCAATATTTTTGTTTTAAATTACCAATAATATCTTCATTAGTTGATCTTGAAAAAACCTAGAATCTTAAAGAAAGAATTTTAACCCTCGTAAAAATTACTGGCATTTAGTTTTTAATTAATTTTTCCACTGAAAATTGGACTTCTAAAAGAAAAATGTACGATTTTCCGTAAATTTCAATACATTTGAAATTATATTGCTAAAAATCTAAAAATATGTAAATTTTGTTAACGGGATTTCAGCATTTTGAATAATAATAATCAGATGTTTTTCATTGAAATGCTTATTTTTTCAACTTTAGAAAGAAAAGCGAATTTATAATAGTTTTAGTGCTTTAATTTGACGTTTTTTTTTAATGTAATTTCAATTTATTTGTTTTTTATGATACCTAAATATGATTCATAAAGTTGAGTGAAAAACCTGTTATAATAAAATAGAAAAAATAAAATATATAACATCTAAAATATAAAGATTTTTTTCTTAAAAATTCACATTACAAATTTAAAAGGAACTCTTAAATAGTACGATTTGTTCCTAAAATTCAACATATTGAAACTTTATTGTGGTAAATCTAAAATTCAGTTTAACGGTTATTTTCAGGCATTTGAAAAAATAATGTGTTTGCTTGAAATGCAATTTCAAAAAAAAGGCAGAAAAAAAGAAGAAGGAAAATATTATTAATTGTTTATAGGTGTCTAAAATTTGACGTTTTCTTAATTGAAGATTTCAATATTTTGGTTTTATATACCAAAATATTGTCATCTCATCGTAAAGTGAAACCTGTTTTTTAAGTAAAAAAAATTTTAACTTCTAAAATCACGCTTTTTCTCAAATTTTCACACTATTACAAATTAAGAACTCTTAAAAGTACGATTTTTCCTAAATTTCAACATTTGAAATTATTTGGTAAATCTTAAAATTGAGTTTTTAACGGTATTTTCAGCATTTGAAAAAATAATGTGTCATTGAAATGCAATTTCAAAAAGCAGAAAAGTGAATTTATTAATAGTTTTAGGTGTCTTAAATTGACGTTTTTTTTTAAATGAAATTTCAATATTGATTATTATCGATATTTCAGTATATTTCATTAGTTTGTGAAAACCTGTTTTATATAAAAAAATTTAAACTTTCTAAAATTACGCTTTTTCTTAAATTTTCGAATTACAAAATTTAGAACTCTTAAAAGGTAAGACTTTTGCTTAAATTTCAACATTTGAAAATTATTTGGAAATTCTTAAACTTGATTTTTAACGGTATTTTTTCAGCATTATAAAAATATAAAGTGTAAGGCACACCAAAAAAATTGTTCATTGAAATGGCTATTTTCAAAAAGCGAGAAAAGTGAATTTGATTAATTCGGTTTTAGGTGCTTAAATTGAAGTTTTTAATGAAATTTCATATTTGTTTTTATATTATAAAAAATATTCAATCGTTGCAAAAATCTATTATAATTGTTGAACGTTCTTATTTTTTAATTTTCTTAAAATGTTACAAATAAATTGTCTTGACTAATATTTACAATCAAACAAGGTAGTAAAAATATCCTAAATTTCAACATTTGAAATTATTTTTTTAAATCTATAAAATTGGTTTTTTAACGGTATTTCAGTTCAATTTGAAAATATTAATGTGTGAATTCTAATTGAAATTTGCTCTATAATTCAAAAAGCTAGAAAATGTAAGAAATTTATTAAATAGTTTTAGGTGTCTTAAGATTACTTTTTTTAATGAATTTTCAATATTTGTTTATATATACCAAATATTTCATATTTTAAGTTTGAAAACCTGTTTTAATAATAAAAAAATTTAACTTCGTAAAATACGCTTTTTCTTAAATTTCAATACAAATTTAGAACTCTTAAAAAGTACGATTTTTCCTAAAACTTCAACATTGAAATTAAATTTTAAAATCTTAAAATTGAGTTTTTAACGGTATTTTCAGGATTTGAAAAATAATAACGTGTTTCATTTAACTGCTATGTCGAAAATCAGAAAATGGAATTTATTACTTGTTTTAGGTGTCTTAATAAATTGACTTTTTTAATGAAATTCAATATTTGTTTATATTACCAAATATTTCACTAATGCTGAAAACCTGTTTTAATAAATAATGATTTAACTTCTCTAAAATTACGCTTTTTTCTTATAATGTTTTCACATTACAAATTTATAGAACTCTTAAAAGTACCGAATTTTTCCCTAAATTTCAACATAATTGAAATTATCATTGGTTAAATCTTTAAAATGATGTTTTTAACGCGTATTTTCAGCCATTTTGAAAAAAGAGAATGGTGTTTCAATTGAAATGCAATCTTCAAAAAAAAGAATAAAATTTAGAATTTATTTAATTTATTTAAGGGTGTCTTAAATTGCACGGTTATTTTAACTGAAATTTCAATTATTTGTTTTTATATACCAAATATTCATTAGTTGTAGAAAAAACCTGTTTTAAATAAAAAAATTTAAACTATCTTATTACGCTTTCTTAAATTTTCACATTTACAAATTTAGAACTCTTAAAAGTACGATTTTTCCTATAAAATTTACAACATTTTGAATAATTATTTGGTTATATCTTAAAATTGATGTATATTAACGGAATATTTTCAAGCATTTGAATAAAAGAATGTGTTTAGCATTGAAATCGCATTTTTAAAAAGCATAAGAAAAAAGAAGAATTTGATTTAATATGTTTTTAGGTGTTTCTTAAACTGACGGTTTTTTTAATGAAATTTCACAATTTGTATTTCACTACCAAATTATATTCATTAGTTGTGAAAACCTGTATTAAAATAAAAAAATTTAAACTTCATTGTAAAACTACAGTAAACATTGATGCATAATTTCACATTACAAAATTCAATTATCCGCTCTTAAAAGTACGATTTTCCTAAATTCCAACATATTGACAATTATTTGGTAAATCTTTAAAATTGAAAAAATAAAAAGAAAAAATAGAATAGAGATATAGAACGACAAAGAGAAAAGTTTTAACAGGTATTTAGCTAATTTTTGAAAAATAATGTAGTTCATTTGAAAGATGCAAAATATTCAAAAAGCAGAAAAGAGGAATTTTAATTAATTGTTTTTAGGTGCTTAAATTGACGTTTTTTTTTTAAGGAAAATTCCTGGTATTTTTCTTTACATCATCATATCTTTCAGTAATTATCGAAACCTTTCTTTAATAAAAAAAATTGTAACTCTCTGCATTACGCTTTTTGGGCTTATAAATTTTCACATATTAACCAAATTTACGGAACTCTAAAAGTTACAGATAAGTTAATTAACCTAAATTCAATCATTTGAAAATTATTTGTTAAATCTTAAAAAATTTGAGTTTTTAACGGTTATTTTCAGCATTTGCAAAAAAATAATATGTTTACATTCTAAATGCCAATTTTCAAAAAAAGCAGAAAAAAGAGAATTTAATTAAAATTGTTTTAGGTGTCTTAAATTGACGTTTATTTATTTATGAAATTTCAATATGTTTGTTTTATATGTCTACATATTTTGAAAAGTTGGTGAAAATTCTGAATTTTAATTAAAAATTTTAACTTGTTATAAAATTACGCTTTTTGCTTAAATTTTTCACATTACAAATTGAAATAAAGAACCTACTTAAAAGACGATTTATTTCGCTAATAAATTCAACATTTTGAAATGATATTTGTTAAATCTTAAAATTTGAAAGTTTTTAAACGGTTATATTCAAGCATTCTGAAAAAATAAATTAAGTTCATTGAAAATGCAGTATATTCAAAAAGGCAGAAATAAGGGAGGAATTTTATTTAATTGTTGTTAGGTGAATTCTAAATTATATTGACTTTTTTTAATGAAATTTCTAATATTGCGAATAGCATTGTAACTTTAAATATTTCTAAAATTTACGTTTGTGAAAACCTGTTTTAATAAAAAGAATTTAAAAATTTTTAAAATTAAGCTTTTTCTTAAATTTCACATTTCAAATTATATATAGAACTCTTAAAAGTAGATCGATTTTTCCTAGAAATTTCAACATAATTTGAAATTATTTGAAAATCTTATAAAAATAAAATGAAAAGAAATTTAAAATTTAAACAGGAATTTATTCAGCATTTTTGGAAAAACAAAAATGAATCCGCCTGTTTCATTGAAATGCTAATTTAAAAATCAAAAAGCAGAAAAGAGGAATTTATTAATTTGTTTTAGGTTGTCTCCTAAATGACTTAAATATGCTTTTAAAAATTTCAATTACTTTTTTAGCGAGTTTAAATACCAAAGTATTTCATTAGTTGTGAAAAAACCTGTTTTAATAAAAAAATTTTAACTTCTAAGAATACGCTTTTTTCTTAAATTTTCACATTACGAATTTTAGCAACTCTTAAAAAGTACGATTTTTCCAAAGATTCAACACATTTAAAATTATTTGGTAATCTTAAAATTTGACACAGGGTTGGATCTCACCAACAGGAAGTAATTTCGATACAGCTATTTGAACAACATTAGGCATGTGTTTTCATTAACAGAAACTCGCCAATTCTCCAAACCAGCCCATGAAAAGCTGATTTTACTCTAATCCCAGACGTTTTTAGGATGTCCTACTAAATGACCAACTTTTTTTTACATGAAATTCAATATTAGTTTTATCTATACCAAACTTTGAAAGAATAAGTTGTCCACATTTCTGAAACCCTTCTACTAAAAAACCATTGTTAAGAACCTCTCAATCCAACTACGCTGCTCCGGACAAATAACGTCACAAAAATTACAAATTCCCAAAGGAGAATTTGTTAAAGTACGATATTTCCTAAATTTCAACATTTGGGAAATTATTTTGGTAAAATCTTATAATTGAGTTTTTTACACGGTATTTTCAGCATTTGAAAAAATAATGTGTTCATGAAATGCTATAGACAAAAAAGCAAACCAGTAGATTTTTAATAGATTTTAGGTGTCTAAACGATTGAACGGTTTTTTATATGAAAATTTTCGAATCACCAGGTAATTGTTTTTTCACGTATGTACTAAATACTGATGTCCCGAATTTAGTTTGGCGAAAACGCTGTTTTTATAAAAAATTTTTAATTCTAAAATTACGCCTTTTTATTAAATTTTCACATTATAAATTTAGAATTCTTTTAAAAGTACGATTTTTCCTCTAATTTTCACATCTTGAACTATTTTGCCGTAAATCTTTTAAAATAGAGTTTAAAGGTTTTTCAGCCTTGAAAAAAAAAATATTGTGTTCATTGAAATGCCATTCAAAAAAGCCGCAGACGCCCAGGCAAACAAGGTGGACTTTATAATAGTTTATAGCCGTGTCTAAATGGGCCGGCCACGGTTTTTTAGAATTTGAAATTTCCAAAATATTTTGTTTTTATATACCAAATATTTCATTAGTTTGGTAAAACCTACCTATGTTTTAGATAAAAAAATATTTAACTTCTTTAAAATTACGCTTTTCTAAATTGTCAGACTATTTATCCAAATTAGAATTAATGATAATAGAACCTCTAAAAAGAAATAACGATTTATAACGGAAAATTTCGAAACCGTAAATTGAAGACTCTTATATCGGAAAAATGTGAAATTATAGAGGTATATTTAACATAATTTCGAGCATGGAAAAAAAGAAAGGTGTTCTAAATTAAAAATCAATAATAACAACTAGAAGAAGAAATTTTTAATTTGATATTAAGGTGTCTTTAAAATGAATAAAATGAACTAGTTCTGAGCAAAGATAAACTGAGAGGTTTCATAACGAAAGGAAACATTAAATATCTGAATCCCTTTGAGAAACAGGAAAATAAATAAAAAGGAATTTAAATATTATAAAATTACGCTTTTTCTTAAATTCTTACATTACGAGGATTTAGATGCACTACTTAAAAGTATCCGCATATTTTCCTAAATTTCAAATTTGGCTCATTTGTTCTTTATCGAATGATTAAAAAATTAAATAGAAGTTTTTAATACAAGAAAGATAAATCTAAAATTTTCCGATAAAAAAAATAAGCCATAGATAGTTGGTTTTACATGAAATTTGACAGAAATGTATTTAAAATAAAATGTTGGGAATCAACAAATGTTTAAATGATTATAGGAGTACATTCAATAGTCAGCGATATTATTATAAAGAAAATATTCAAATACCTAAATCTGATAAAATTTTAATCTATACCTAATATAACCTTCATTAGGTTTGTGAAAAACCTGAAGAAAACACCTGTTTTAATAAAAAATTATGACTTCTAAAATTAACAGCGCATATTTCTTCCAATTTATTCACCATCTTCAGACCAAAATGGGAAATACCTAAAAGAAATATATAATATATACTAGAATTTCAAGCATTTGGAAAAAAAATGTATTATGGTAAATCTTAAAATTGAAGTTTTTATTTAACGGTTTTATCAGCATTTGAAAAAATAGAGTTGTTGTGTAATTGAAATGCAATTTCAAAAAAGCAGAAAAGAGAATTATTAATTGAGGAAATTCGTTTTCGAGTCTGAAATTTATGATTTTTAAAGATATTTTCAATATTGTTGTTTTTAATTACCAAATATTTCATCATTAGTTTGTGAAAACCTGTTTTAATAAAAAAATTGTTAACTTCTAAAAATTACGCTTTTCTTAATATTTTCAATTTACGATTTAGAACTCTTAAAAGAGTTCTAGCTTTTTCCTAAATTTCAATATTTGAAATTTAATTTGGTTAATCTTAAAATTGAGTTTTAAACGGTTATTTTCAGCATTGGAAAAAAGAATGTGTTTCATTTCATTGTTATGCAATTTCAAAAAGCAGAAAAGAGATAAATTTATTAATTGTTTTTGGTGTCTTAAATTTTCTTTTTTTAGAATTCTATATTTGTTTTTAATATACGAAAGAATATAATTCATTAATTTTAAAATCTGATTTTAATTAAAAAAATTATAAATTTCTAAAATTACGCCTTTTTCTTAAATTATTTTCACATTACAAATTTATAGCTAACTCTTAAAAGTTACGATTTTTCCTAAAACAAGGTTATGATAATTATTTTGTTAAATCTTAAAATTGAGTTTTGAACGGTATTTTTTCAGCATTTTAAAATAATGTGTTTCATTATTGAAAATGCTATTTCAAAAAGCAGGAAAAGTTAAATTTAATTAAAATAGTTTAATTAAATTAAAAATTGGACGTTTTTTTTTAATTGATAAATTTAATATAATTTGTTTTTATAAATTAAACTAAACATGTCATTAGTTGCTTAAGAATGTTCTTGTATGTCAAAAACAATAATCTTAAACTTCATAAAATTTACGCCTTGTGCTTAAAATTTTTGCCAAAGAAACTCCATATCAAACACCCAATTTAGGAACTCTTTAAAAAGTCCGAATTTTTTCCTAACCCCCAATTTCAAGATAAATTAGAAAATTATTTGGTAAATCTGAAAATCAGAGTTATATTTAACAGGAATTAAGAGGGTTATCAGCATTTGAAAAAAAGATGTGTTGCATTGAATTTGAAATGCAATTTCAAAAAGCAGTATATAAAGAAATTAATTAATTGTTAATACGGTGTCTTAAACCCTTGACGTTTTTAAAGAAAATTTTCGAAATATGTGTCATGTAAAGAAAGTGCCTTTAATATGACAAATAGGTTACAAAAAAAAGTGTTTTGTAATAATAAAATAGGTATTGTTCTATATTTGCTATCTATTCTTTCTCAAATTTTTCACATGTACGCAAAATCATTAGACTCTTTGAAATGACGATTTTTGGCCTAAAAAATCCTTTCAGACATTTGAAATTATTTGGGTGTAATCTTAAAATGAGTTTGTAACCGTTAATTCCTCAGCATTGAAAAAAAGAAATGTGTTTCTGAAAGAACAAATTTCAAAAAAGACAGAAAAGAGAATTCTTAATATCCCCTTAGTAAATTTACCGGCTAAAGATTCTTAAAAAATTGAAACGATTTTAAATTTGAGTAAAGTCTAAAAAAATAGAATTGAATAAATGAAGGTTTATTTCATAAACTTCGCCTCCGAAAAAAATAATGTCACTCTCATAATAAAATAATATTTAAATTCTAAAAATACGCTATTATGTGTTCTTTAGAAAAATTATTGGCACCATTAGAACGCACAACTCATTATAGAACTCTATGTAAAAAGATTACTTAGTATTTTTCTCTAATATATAGTCAACATTTGAAAAATTAATTTGGTAAATCTTAAAAAAAAATGTAAGAGTTTCGACAAATTCTTAACGATATTTTCAGCATTTTGAAAAATGAATAATTGAGATTTCTTTAAAAATGCTATTTCAAAAAAGCAGAAAAAAACAGTTGAATAATAAATTTGATTACATAGTATTATAGGATAGTCTTAATAATTGACGTATTTTTTTAATGAAAAATTTACAATTATTTGTTTTTATCTACCACACATTTCATTAGTTGTGAAAATTGAAACTCTGTCTATTAATAGAAAATTCAACTTTCTAAAAATTACGCTTTATACAATAAAACTTTTCCCACATGTACAAAATTGAACCCCTAAGGAAAACTTATGAAATAGTAACGATAACTATAATTCCTAGAATTTCGACCATTTTGAAAAAATTATTTTGATTTTATGAAATTTTAAATTTCAGTTTTTACTACCCGAAAATATATTCTAGCATTTTGAAAAAATAAGTCCATATTAATCATATGGAAATCCTTGGTCTCTAACAAAGCGAAAAGGTATCAGTTTATTACATAGTCTTTAGGCTGTCTAAAATTTGACGCCCGTTCTTTTCATCATCGCATCACTCTCTCAACTTATTCTCGTCTGGCTTCTCATCTATCAAATATCCCCTCATCTCACGCTTGTTCGAAAAACCCCTGTCTTAAACACACAATCTTTAACCTTGCTTAAATCACCCGCCCTTCTCTCCTACCAACTCTCTCACTTAACAAATTTCGTCATTCTCATTACAACCAGTTTACACCCTCGATTCTCTCCTCACGTCCTCACACATCTCACAGCATTTGCAACTACTCCCTACCTTGGCTACAATCCTCTCAATCAACTACTGAGCTCTTCTCTTCTACAAGGATCCACTTCTCAAGCATTTCGACACAACACTCATTCGGCCCCCCTCGCTTCCCCCCGCGCCCGCCCCCCCCCGCCCCCCCCCTGCCTGTCTCTCTCACTCTTCGACGTCACCATGCCTCTGTCCACTAATAACACGCAGGACGAACGCTACAATTCGACCTAACTAGCCTCTTTTAGCGCTGTCCTCTTATAACGACGCCCTTTCCTTCACGCACAATTTCCACTATTTCGTTTCTTTTCTTCCTATAAACTCACATCATTTCATTAGTTCTGTGACAACCCTGTGTGTCTTTTAGCTAACAATACTTTCCTCATTCTAAAATTCACGCCTTTTTTCTTAAACTTTGCTCCACATTCACAAATTTAGAACTCTCTAATAAAGTACGATTTTGTTCCTAAATTTCACACATCTTGAACTATTACTGTTCTCGGGTCGTATTCTCTTAAAAATTGGCAAGTTGGTAACACGCGGGCTATTCCTCTTCCGACGCCATCTCTGCAAAACAACCATCAATCCTCATCGTTCCACTCTGCACACGCGCACCACTTCCACCACACACGCCCTCAAGGACAACAGAGCACACTTCCTCAGCATTGTCGTCTTTCGCGTGTCCTCTCATCAATGCACCCTTTCTTTTCTCCTTACAGTGAATGTCTCGTCATATACTTTGTGCTCTCTCTACCTCTTATACACATCACTCACCTCGCTGCTCCATCTTTAGTCTCGTGCTTACAGCAACCGGCCTGCTCTGCTCTCCTCACATTCTCAACAACCACGACGCGTGGCTCCTGCTCTCGGTCCCTCTTAACCCTCTCCCCCCTAAACCATCACCACTGTTGCTTATAATTAATTTTCACTGAATATATAATATTATATAGAACTTCTTAAAAACTCAAACGGATTTTTCCTAAAAATGTCAACATTTTAAAAAAGACAATTCAGTTTCGCGGAATGAACGTTAAAAGAGTTAACAGTGGTATTTTCAGCATTAATGCCAGAATAATGGCCTCTCCAATTAGACAATCTGCAATTAGGTCAAAAAAAGAGCAGAACCCACAGAAAGAGAGAATTATATTAAATTGATGGTGATTAGGTGCTCCCTTACAATTGGAACGTATTTTAAAAGGAAAGCTATTCAAAATAAATGTGTACTTTAGAATAATATAATTACCAATATATAAGCATCCTTCAATTACGAAATTAGTGAAAAAAAAAACCTGTTATAAACTCAATAAAAAAGATTTAAACTCAACCAAGTTAAAACCAATTTTTCTTAAACGGTTTTCACATTTACGAATTAGAACTCTGGTCAAAAGATATTTAGCGATTATATCCTTAATTATACAAGACTGTTGAGAGATTATTTAGGCTTACCAAGTCTTCAAAAGTAGACTCTAGAGTTTTTAACGGGGATTGTTCAAGCATTCTCGCACCACCAACTAAATAATTGTAACTTCAGTTAAATGCAATTTCCAACAAAAAAGCATGGAAAGAAGATCCGCAATAAATAAAATAGTAATATAATAAGAATATTAACCTCCAGAATTAGACTGGTCTTTCTAATCGCAAGAATTTCAAATATTAGAATTTGACTCTATAAAATATTAGCCCCAATAATAATTCATTAGTTATTGTCCGAAACAAGCACGCCTGTTTTAACCTAAACAAAGAACCTACACTAATCTAAAACTACAGCTATAATTCTCTACAATTTCCTCCACAATTCACAAATATTAGAACTCTTAAACGTCACCCAGAATTTATTCCTAAAATTTTCAACGTATCCAAACGATTCATTCACTTTTACTGAAAGATAAGTAATTAACAGAGAATAAAATATTACAGCAATATTATTGAAAAAAAATAAAAATAATGTATAGTTAATACATTATAAAATGCCCCTATTTCGGAAAAAAGACCAGAAATGTAGGTGAAATATTGATTAATAGTTTTAGGTGTCTAAAATTGACGTTTTTAATGAAAATTTCGATATACAATGTTGAGGTTTGCAATTATACTCCCTAATAAATAAATCGATTAGATGTGTAGGCCGAAGAAGCAATGAATTTCAATCACACCAAAAAAAAATCTAAAGTATACTCCTCACAAAAAGGTTACGCTATTTGTTACATTAAAATTCTCTACATAATAACAATATTCTCAGAACTCGTATAAAAGCCTGAAAACGGGCGATTTTTTCCTAAATTTCAGACATTTCTCAAAATAATAATGTAATGAGTAAAACCAATTAGAGTTGTTTTATATTTCTAGCGAAACAATATTATGAAAAAAAATAATGTGTTATTATGACATTTGAATAATCACCAATCTAATATAAAGGTGATAAAGAGATAGTTTAAATATTGTTAATTACGTGTCTTTAAATTAACGTTTTTTTAAGCCAGATTTCAAATATTATAGGTTTTACGTGAACTAAGAATATTATCCCCATACGTGGACCTTTTAGATTGATGCCACCCAAACAGGATGTATTAAATGAAAATAAAAATGTTAATACAATTACAACAACATAAGAAAATTTTTTTCTTAAAAATTTAAAATACTTTAACGAAATTTAAGAGACCAATATTAAAAAGGTTGACGAAAAATATTTTTCTGAAATAGATCCTACAAATATTGAACTAAATATTTGCCCGTTAATATAATATCAGGTGGTACCAAAGTTGAGTTTATAAGCGAGGATATATCTTTCAGGCATTAGAAAAAAAATAAAAGAATAAGAAAAAAAAAGTTTATTAAACAATTTAAGAAATATGCAATATTCAAAAAAGGGCCAGGAAATTGAGAATCCAACTAGTGTAAATAAGTTAAGCCAAGATACGCAACACGTGATCTAAAGATTCAGCGCGTTTATTTTAATGAAATAGTTTCACATAGTATTGTTTCTAGATTACCAAATATTATCATTAGTTTCCGAATGTGTAAAAAACCTGTTTTAAGTAGAAGAAAATAATTTAATATCTAAAATTTAACGCTTTTTTCTTTAAATGATTTTCACATTAAAAATTTTAGAACTCTATAAAAGTACGACTTTTTTTCTACTTTTAAAACCATTTGAAGAAATATTTGGTGAGCTTTAATTATAAAAATTGAGTTTTAACAGGCGTATTTTTCATGCAATTTCGAAAAAAGAATGCTTTGATGAGATGTGAAATGATCTTTGAAAGCTGAAAAGTAAATTAATTAATAAAGAATTTTAAGGTGTCTAAAATTGACGTACGTGTTTTTTATTATGATAATTTCAATATTTTGTATTATTTAAATACCAGATATATTCATTATAAGTTGGAAATACTCATGTTTTTAATAAAAAAATGTAATACTTCTAGAAATATTGATACAAATACTTATAAAAATCACACAATTACAAAATATAGAACTCTTTAAAAAGTACGATTTTTCCTAATAATTCAAAAACATGATTTGAAATTATTGGTAAAACTAATAAAATAGAGTTATTAACTAAGGAAATGATTAAGTGATTTGAAATAAATTTATCTGGTGTTTCATTGAAGCTATTTCAAGAAAAGCAGAAAAAGGTGATATTATTAATAGTTATTGTAGGTTAGTACTGGTTGATAAATTGACGTTTATTTAATGATAATATATTCTAATATATCTGATATTTATAATTTATACCTTTAATATTCATTTAGTTGTGATAAACCTAATGTATTAGTTAGTAAAAAATTTTATACTTCAAAAATTACGCTAATTTGTATCTTAAATTTTCACAATTACAAATTTAGAACTACTATAATAAAGTACGATTTTTTTCTTAATTCAACATTTGAAATTATTTGGATAAATCTTAAAATAAAATTGAGTTTTAAAACGGTATTTTCAGCATTTGAACAAAATAATATGTGGTTTCATTGAAATGCAATTTCCAAAAAAAGCAGATAAAGAGAACAATTTATTATTGTATATTTATAGTTGTCTTTAAATTGACGTTATTTTAATGAAATTAATATATGTTTTTAAATATACCTAATTATTTTCAGTCATTAGTTGTGAAAACCTTGTTTTAATAAAAAATTTTATAACATTGTTAAAATTACGCTTTTTACTTAAATTATTTTCACATAAATTTAGAACTCTAATATAAAAGTTACGATTTTTCACTAAAAATTTCAACATTTGACAGAATTATTATAGTAAATCTTAATAAAATTGAGTCATTAAACGGATAAATGCGAACATTTAAAAATAATTGTGATTTCAATTTGTAAACACCCCTGCAAATTTTCAAAAAGCACCGAAAGAGAAATCTTATTCCAAAATAGTTTAAGGTGTCTTTAATTTTGACGTTTTTTGAATGAAATTTTAATATTTGTTTTATATACCAAATATTTCATTAGTTTGTGAAAACCTGTTTTAATAAAAAAATTTTAACTTCTAAAATTACGCTTTTTCTTAAATTTTCACATTACAAATTTAGAACTCTTAAAAGTACGATTTTTCCTAAATTTCAACATTTGAAATTATTTGGTAGATCTTAAAATTGAGTTTGTAACCGCCATTTCAGGCATTTTGAAAAAAATAATGTGTTTCATTTGAAATTGGCAATTTCAAAAAGCAGAAACAGAGAATTGTCATTAATGTTTTTACGGTCAACACCCGCTCCGTTCTCCTCAAAATGACGTTTTTTAAAGAAAAGAGATTTGCATTATATTGTTATCATACCAAATATTTCATTAAGTTTTTTGAAAAACCTTTTTTAATTAAATAGAAAATCTCCATACCATGCATTAAAATAAACCTAATATAATTACTATAATTTCAACATTTTACCGAAATTTTTGAACTCTTAAAAGTACCGATTTTTCACTTAAAAATTTCAAAACATAAATTAGTGAAGTATATTGACAGTGTTAAGGTACGCGTTCAAAACAGTACGTTGAGAACTTATGGTCATTTTCCATGCCCATTGGTGAAAAAAACTTAAATGTGTTATTCAATTGAAATAGACAGAATTTTCAAAAAAGCAGAAAGAATGAAGTAAATTTAGTATAAAGTTGTTTTAGGTGTCGGTTAGAATTGAACGATCTTGATTTAATAAGAAATTTACCGAAAAGATTTGATGTTATATAATATAACCAAAATATTTCATTAAGTATGTCATGCCAAATAACGCTCCGTACCAAAACTTAGTAATAGAAAAACATACACCAATAACAAAATAAATCAAAAACTGTCAGAAAAAATTACAGCTTTTTCTTAAAAATTTTTCCACTAATACGAATTAATTAAGAACTACTTATAAAAATAACAGAATATTCACATAAGATA
>JABUQX010029315.1:0-2500 GCA_015478945.1 Trachelipus rathkii | reverse complement strand
GGAGTGTGCTTCGAGCTGGCCGCTGTCCTTCGATCAAAAAAAAAAAACTTCCTTTTACTCTCTATGCCTTAATACTTGTACATTTCCTCTCAGTGCTGAAAGCGCGCATATGTCCAACAATCCCGAAAAAGGGCAGCCGCTCTGATCTTCTAACTATTGCTGTATAACTCTTCATAGTATTCTATCTAAGATTTTTGAAGCTATCTGCCTCAACTCTCATTTCTTTGATCTACTAGATTCTCATCCCCTTCTTTCAGAATCATCAGTATGCCTTCGACGCTCGAGGTTTCAACTGGGACATACTATCCTATCTACTGATTTATCGGTCTCTGCCCTTAGGGACTATGGGGAGCCTTGTGGTGGCACTCGATATATCAAAGGCTTTTAATCGAGTATGGCATGCGTCGGCTACTCTCTAGCTCCCTTCCTTTGGGGTTCCTCCTTCTCTTTTGCTTACTCATGTCTAGCTCATTTACTCCTCATGCGTTCGTCCATATCAGCACTCGCTTGAAATGGAGCACTTCTTCTCCTTTCCTGTTAATTGTTGGTGTTCCTCAAGGTTCTGTTTTATCTCCAACTTTTTTTTTACTTTTCATTTACGATTTCTCAGTCGCACTTTAAACTCTGTCCATTTTTATGCCGATGATTCAACTCCCCATTCTTCCACTCATTTCAAATCTAAGCTCCCTCTTTGCATCTAGATTGCCTCTCAGTCTTCAGCTTCTGATTCTCTAATTCCTATGCCGACCTGGATGGGATTCCCGGTGGGGCCGCCACAACCTTGTGAAATTCAACTCTTTGAAAACTCAACTACTTTACATTTTCCCTCTCAAAAACACCTCCTAACTTTTCTATCTTTTTCGACGTATCTAACGTTCACCTGTTGACAACATTAAACATTCTTGGCTGAACATGAAACAAAAAATATCTTTGAAACCCATATCACAAACGGTTGCATAAGGTGTCGGCCTCAAAGAAACTGGGAGTGTCGGGTTGCGGGAAGTTTTTCTATCTGCCACAGCTACTCCAGTATATAAGGCCTTATTCGCCTTGTTTGGAGAGTATGTTCTCACAGTCTGGGGGGGGCTCTGGCTCACCTTCTATTGGACAGAGTTGAGTCTAAAGCTAAAAGAGATTAATTAACTGTCCCCTACTTTCAACTCTCTTGGACCCTCTTATCTCTGCGACGTGGACGTTGGCGCACATCTCTTTTCTATAGGTACTACAACGGTAGATGCTCAGAGGAGTTGGCCACTCGCATTCCACCTCCATTGCGTCGCCCTCGCAATACAAGGGGGGCATTACTCTCCCATGCATTTTTGCGTAAGCATTGGAAAATCCCAGACTCGTTCGTTGTGGTGCCTTCTTCTTTCCAGCCATTCTGTTCTGTGTGGAACTCCTTGCCATCTTCTTGTTTTTCCTACTGTATTGAAATCTTCCTCTCTTTAAAACCCATGTCTGCGCACACCTGAGAGATTTGCGTTAGGCTTGGGCTTGGGTGGGCTTTCCGGTATTTTATTTCCTGCCCCCTCCTTGAAAAGGGCCCGGCCCGTGAGTGGTGGTAATCTGTTAAAAAAAAAAAAAAAAAAAAACCTAAACCTAACCTAACCTAACCTAACCTAAACCTAACCTAACCTAACCTAACCTAACCTAACATCCTAACCTAAACCAACAACCTACTAAACGATAACACTAACTTCACAACACCATAAACCTTAACCAACCACGCCTACCAACCTAAACCCCATAAAACCATAACCACTACCTAAACCTAACCTAACCTAACCTAACCTAACCTAACCTAACCTAACTTAACTTAACCTAACATAACCTAACCTATCCTAACACCTGCGGCCGACTGTACAGGAATTTTTTTTGATGTTGTGTCGACCGTTTTTCCTGTCGACCATTTGGGCTTGTCACCCTTTTCTTTAGTAACCTCATTGCGATCATAAAAACGCCGCGTTTTGGGGAAGGAGAAAACGCCAGTCGAAAATTTCGATCTACTAATCAACTGGTGTAAAGCACGGTTTGCATAGAAGGAGCCATTCAATGACATATCTTTTGACCTGCTTTTGATAAAGACGGAGAATGAGTATTCTGTTAATAGATGAATAATAAAAAAAAAATGTTTTAATTTTTTATGTTTTATGTTTTATATGTTTTATGTTTTATGTTTTTATAATATGTTTTAATTTAATAGATGAATAAAAAATATGTTTTAATTTTTTATATGTTTTATGTTTTATGTTTTATATGTTTTATGTTTTATATGTTTTATGTTTTATATGTTTTGTGTTTTATGTTTTATATGTTTTATGTTTTATGTTTTATATGTTTTATGTTTTATATTTTGTGTTTTATGTTTTATATGTTTTATGTTTTATGTTTTTATAATATGTTTTAATTTAATAGATGAATAAAAAAAATGTTTTAATTTTTTACGTGAGCAAAAGTTAAGTCTTTTCTTTTATTAAAAAATGGGAAACGTCATTTTTAC
>JABUQX010029314.1:30000-71544 GCA_015478945.1 Trachelipus rathkii | reverse complement strand
TATATATATATATATATATATATATATATATATATATATATATATATATATATATATATATATATATATATATATAAAGATATATATATATATATATATATATATATATATATACATATATAGTATATATAAATATATATATATATATATATATATATATATATATATATATATATATATATATATATATATATATATATATATATATATATATATATATATATATATATTAATTCAATTAAATAAATAATTTTGAAAGAGATTTCGAAAATATTTAATTTTTTTGAAAATATTTACTTTAAATAAAATAATAAATACATTAATATTTTTAACAATTATATTTATTTCCTTTCCGATTTGTTTTATATATAAAATTTCGCAATTATTTTTATGTTGGTAAAAACTCGGAAAATTATAATTTGGCCTCAATTTTAATTTGAAATCATAGTAAATACCAAAAAAAAAAATGATTATATTTAGGTATGTTTATATATTTTGCTTCAATTTATAACAAAGGAGTAATGGAATTAAAATATATTTTTTTTATTTTGTTTGATTTAACCTTCTATTATTTAGTGTAAATTTACAGTTAACCCCGGTTGAAAACCCCGGTTTTTCCTGATTTTTGGCCGGGGCCGGGGTCGCTAAAAATGGCCGGGGTTGGCCGGGGCCCCGGTCGGTTCCTATTCCCAGCGCTACTGTTAAAAGTACATCTTTTGGGAACAGATTTTTCTTTAATGAATTTTGGTTCTCTTTCTGGTTCTCCAACAATAGCGATGTCAGAAAATAATGTACAACACATGAATACAGAGTGACACAACCAACTGATGTGACTTACGTACAGACTTCGACAAGAAACTCTATTTTCCAAAGTCAAGGTATCTTTGAACCTTTGACTTCCAGTATTTCAGCAATGCTGATTCCAGTTGCAGCAATATCTGCACCAGATCATCATCACCATGGAATAACAGGTCCTTCAGGACATTTGGACAACAGACCTTACTTTCCACCTCCACCAACAACATACCATACTGCAGATAATCAAGTACCACCGCAGTTCTTTGCTCCTTCAAGATTGGACGTTTTAGAATGAAACATGCTAATGATGTCACAAGCCATATCATATCTGGCAGAAATAGCAAAGAATTTGAGGAAGGTCAAGGTTGTAGATCCAGGAAAGTTCAAATATGAAGCTGACCAGGATCTGGTTAGTTACTTTGCAGATTTTGAACAATACTGTTCATTCAATTACCCTAATTCGCCTCATCAATGGTTGCGTTTGTTGGAAATACAACTTGAAAGTTCCTTCCTTCAGTTGTATCAGCTCATAATCAAGGATGACCAAAATTATGGCTCAGTAAAGGTAACTTTGCTGGCTTGGTTCCACCAAGAAGAAAAATGGAAGAATGAGCATAAGTTGAGAGCTTATCACTCAGCATACAGGACACCAGATGAGAGTATTCGTATGTATGCTCTTCGTCTGGAACATCAAGCTAAGAAAGCATAACACGGTTTAGAGATGAGAGCATGATTCCCTAAGAACGGCTTTTCTCCTTAGCCTACCTCCTTAAGTAGAAAAATGGATCTCTGAATACATCAAACAAGTAGAGGAGGATAGTACTGAACGTGTACCCTGGAGTAAGGTCGTAAGCTTGGCAGATTCATCCGATCGTGACTACAGCAAGGGCAAAGCTACAGCAGCGGTTACCAACAAGTATACTTCAGAACGAGATAATCGTAAAATGGATCAATCAAAGACTGACCTTGACTCTACAATTACTATAGACATAGAAAATCCAGGTTGGTCCGATGTTCTTCAGAAGACTCATCATAATGGACAAAATTCTCACAACAATGAGAAAACATATCATAACACTAATCAGAATAAAAAACCTTATCCCTCATCCACTAACAGTTCAAATAGTCAGTTTTACAGAGACACCCAAAACACTATCCGACGCAGTCACAACAACACACAGACACATACGAATCGCAATGAGAACACTAACAGAAATTACCTCTGTTGCGATTACTGTGAGAATGTTGGGCACACAATGGATGAATGTTATAAGTATCTTGGGATATGTTTGTATTGCCGAAAGAGGGGGCATGTAAGGGCTGAATGTAGATCTCCATGTACAACACAAACAAATTCTGATAGAGTGTGTCCATTTCGTGAGGGCCCACATGCCAGAATATACTGTACACATAGAACACCACCATGCAATCAGACTCAGAGGCCTACACATAACAGATCACCACAGTCCTCTGGTCGAAACAGGAAACATAGTAATTCCCCATGTGCGGACAATACACACCAGTCACGAATTAATACACGTGACACTCCACTTCCGCAGCAAAAATTCCTGGACCCATGCAAGTGGTTCAAAAAGTCGCACTACAAAGGAAGATGCATGGGACCATCAGAATCAGAACAAGCAGGAGCTTTAAACTCCAACTCTCCACGGAAGTGAGCCATCTGGTGGAGAAGAGATTACAGCCTATGTTGAACCTTATATCGGCTCCTCATGCAGATAAAATGGTCGGGGTAGTAATAGTGCTCATACAGAAAACTCAGTAGAGGATAGCATTAGTACTAGTCATATTGTAGAAACCAAAGCAGTTAGTAGTAGTAGTAGTGCTAGTTCCTCTCTTACAGATACAGTAGCAGTTAGTAGTAGTAGTGTTCGTAACTTTCTAAACCAGTAGTGGTTATCAGTAGTTCAGCATCTGTAGCCGTTAGCAGTAGTGTCAGTCTTCCTAATGTAGAAACCATAGTGGCTAGCAGTAGTGATAGGCGCACTCTGGCTAGTGATGCAGATGAGATGAAAGAGATATTGAGTAGTGATGTTTATCATGTAAATCTGAGTGTAAAAGCAGATGATATGATCATGGATATTAACCTTTGCCAAGCGGATGTAGAGCCGTTGATTGTTTGTGTGGCAGAGTATAACAGTCCAAAAATTTATGAATGCCTCGTTGATAGTGGAGCAGGGGTTAGTCTGGTGAGTGCAGAGGTCATATCAAGTTTGAAAGAACCAGTAGAACTTTTGCCTGCCGCAAAAGTAAGGGTTAGGGCAATCAGTGGGTTTGGCAGAAGTAATTGCATTCCGATTGATTATTATGTAAACTTTAAGCTAAGATTTCAGGGAGGTTTTATAACTCAATCCACTTTATAGTTCCAGAAAAATATATGGTTTACATTAATAATGGGAACAAATTCACTCAGGGATAACGGCTTAATGCCGGACTTAGCAAAAAAGGAATTAGTTCATAGAGTGAATGATGATGTATATGTTGGTGCTTCCTTTTTTTGCCGCCACAGTTTGCAGACACATCCTCAAGTATGTGTTGTAAAAGTAGTGAATGGAAGGATGATAGCAGATTCTAATATTAATGAACTTTATATTATGCACAATCAAGCCAATGATAAGGATTTAAGGGGATCCTGTACCCTAAATTACATTTTCTTTCAATCGTGAAAAGAGAACTTTTTATTTAAAAAGGAACTATTACAGGGTTCACACTGAAATTTTGAATTTGAATTCCCTGACTTTCCCTGACCAAATCCGCAAATTTTCCCTGACCAGCATGTTCGTTATTTTTGGCGTATAAAATATCTATTAATCATTATTGCAGAATATTTACTCAGTTCATACATTATTGAAAATTTGCTTTAGAAACTGTTCATCATCATGGATGAATTTAAAAAAATATTTATTTATTTTTTAGTAATCGGCCTATACCTTCTCCCTAGCCGTCCAACGCACTCCTTTTTTATTTTTTCCAAAAGTAAACAGTTTTATTTATACAAAAAGAAATAAATTAAAAGCTTACATTAATAGCCTAGGTGTATAATGTCCACTGTGATCACAAAAGTTCTAAATGGGGAGATTTAGGTTAACCTTTTCTTCTCAAGCATCTGAATTTTTGATTTTATAGCGTTCTTCTGTCAAAGCTTTCAGTTTTAACATCTTTTCTGCTCTTCAAGTTTATAGATCTATATGATAATCTTCTTTTTTCAACCTTTTTTTATTTCTTCTTCTTCTTTTTGTTCTTTAATCTGATAAGTTTCATTCCTATGGGCAGCTCTTACATTTGTCAACATTTTTTGGAGGATAGGAACTTTATGAATACTTTCATGAGATCTTATAGCATTATGCACTGTTCTTTGTGAAATTAGTTCTTCTTTCAGATTCTCCACTAAATTGCTTAATTTATAGAAAACCTCCTACCACTGTCGTGCATTTTCATGCGAAAATATCAGTCCTAATCTAATAATTTGCCACAATTCCAAATAACATTGATTTTCAGGTACTATAGAAGAAAAATCTCATCAAGTCAAGCTCATTCTACCACCATCCAAAATATTTTTGAATCAGATCTTACCACTATATGTCGTTGAAAAGTGTATTGTGTTGCTTTTAGAAAATAGGAGCAAGTCCATGGTTAATCACATATTTACATTTCATCGGTCCCATTTTAAAATTTGAAGCTACCGCACTATCTGGAAACATTAATTTAAATGTTTCCCTGTCAGCACGAACGAAATACCCCCCCTACTACTCACCACCTTTAATGCCCATAGTATTTCAGATCTTGTAACATCATCTTTAATGCAAAAAGATGAAACTGATTGATAAACTGCTTTTGGTTGGTTATTAATAGAACACTCAGGGTCATTTACAATTGGTTGAGTATGATTAGAAGTTGATGGAATGGCATTATTTTCAGTCCACACACTTTCACTAATATTTGTATTATTAGACATAACGAAAAAGTTTTTCAATGATGGTTGGTCCTGTTTTGATTAAATTCAAGTGAGTTTCCCCTCTTGATTGTGAAACATCGGCTTGGCGTCCCATGTTAGATAGATCTACAGTATGCCTTGGAACTATCAGGTCCTTTACCCAACCACCTGATAAACTGTGGGTTCAGTTTGACATCCAACCACTAGTCGTTAAAGTTAGTTTTTTTGTTTGAAGTCATTTTATAAATAAATAATAAATACCTTCAACTGCACAAAATCCAAAATCACCGTCAAACCTTAAAAAAAGTATAAATCCATCCAAAGAAAAAGATATAAACAGACAAGTTTGTGTCAGCAATAGCCTAAAACACATCCAAATACCTTAATCACCTTAATCAAAGGATGAACTTGGAACAATCTCTACGAACAGAATAGGAAGAATAGTAGGTAATAGTGAACTATAAATAGAATCAGGATAGAAGTAGATTTATGGAATGTCATTCTTCACCCATCCTTTTCATACACTTATCAAATAGCTACATCTCTTATTCCACAATTATACAGTAAGGAAAAAAATATATCAAAAATATGCAACTTGGTCCATGGATCATTCTTCATATGTTTTGAAATCTTAAAATTTCCCTGACTTTTTTGGAATTTCCTGACTTTCAGCATATTTTAAAACGTTTCCCTGACTTTCCCTGACCAAATTTTTTTTTCCTGACTTTCCCGAAAGTGTGAACCCTGTATTAATCTATATATTTGTTTATTTCGTTTTCATAGACTGAACGGTTTGGAATTTATGGGGGCAAGTTCTGAATTTTTACTGCTTCAACTGAAAACCATATAAAAACTTTAATTTTTTATGATATTTCAATAATTTTTTCACGAAAGTTCTAGAATAAAGTGTGGTCAAAAAGAAATAGTCATTTGTCATTGAAAATCAATAAAATTAAAATTGGTAACATCAAGTATTCAATTATAATTTCAAAATTTAAATTTTACAAGGTCAAGGTAAAATTTGTCTGACACCAACCCACAATTTCAATCTGAATAAAACATCGTGGAATTCGCCTATATATATATATATATATATATATATATATATATATATATATATAGTTATATATATATATATATATATATATATATATATATATATATATATATATATATACACACAAAGGTCCTGGAAATTTTCAACGCTATAGACCGAGTCATTTTTTTTAGCAAATTTTTTTGTCAGCTGATATGTAAAAAAAGTGATTTTTGAGAAAAATGCCTATAAAGATATTCAATGATTTTTTTTTTCAGAAAGTAAAAGATATTACACACCTCATCCTACCTAAATAAGCGCACCACGAACCGCAGTAAAAGTTTTTATTCACACTGCACCGATGTAGGGGAGAGTGAGGGTGCACTCGGATTTAAACCAGCTAAGGATTTTTGGTGCGCCCGAACTAAAAGAAATCCCGGATTAATACTGAGTCTGAGTCCCAAACCACCCAATAAATTTAGAAAGTGCAATCAGAAACTAAGACAGCGACTAAAATCAGAAGCTATAAGGGACTAGGTTAAAGTGATTAATGGATTAATTCTGATAGAGGGAAAAATTAGTGTTAGTATTTCTACTATCTAATCTATCTATTATTATGAAAGTGTTAGAGGTTAGTCGGTTAATCTACCCCCACCACTTATGCTCAACGGTTAGCTACTTTCTCCTAACGACTACCGCATTATTATTACCTGAATATCTAAATCGTTTCCCCTGCAACACGCGATGAATTTCCTGTGATGTCAATCCTCCTTGAAGACCCCTCATTGAAAAGGTAAGGTCAGAGTGGATTTGTTGTCAATCAGGGGGGAAAACAAAAACGTTTTAAAATATTGACGTTTATTAAATTAAACTTATGGCGAGGATGAAGCTAATTGATCTGATAGCGGATATCTGTAGGTTTCGAATTCGAGTTCCAGAGTAAGGGTTAGTTACTACCTGGAACAAGAAGATTAGTGTGTGTATGAAAAATAAGGATGCAAACAAGAACAATCTGGGGTTACTGAACTTTGTTGTTCTCGGAGTTGCTCTGCAAGTGATTGAGATGTTCGAGTTCTTTCTGAATGGTACGTACAGCAAAACTGCAAAAGCACTTGATAGAGGATGAGCACGCTTGAAGAAAAGCTAATAGATTCCGCAATAAGCAAAGAATCATAATCACGTCCCGTAATTGGCAATTAGATGGTATATTACGTCCCGCAATTGGCAAGGAATTACTAATGCCCCGTTGATAGCAATGGAACTTATGCCCCGCTGATAGCACATGTTAGAATATAAGCAATAGGCATATGATATATATTAAATGTGTTCCATAGCAGAAAACAAAAATGGAATAAACACTGAAGTATGGCTTACCCTAGGGGATTATTTCTATCCCTCCGAAAGGGTGTTCAGAAGAGTCTTGGGGAAGATGATGTCTGTTCTGGAACTGGAGAATCTAAAAGAGACAGACAGAAGAATAAGCCATACAAATGGAGCGACAACACATATCTATAAAGAAAAGAAGCTATAATCCACATACAAATGTTAAATCAATCTTACTTCAAGTATGTGGTATCCTTTTGTCGGCAAAGGAGATAACATCAATAGTCAAAATAAGTCACAATAATAACATGAACTGCTGGAATTGACTAATCTACTGTTATATATCAAAAGCCTAAAGAAAGACGTCATTAGAAGTATGGGGAAAAGAACTGATTAGGATTAAAAGTGCATATAAATATAAACAAATTGAAAATACACCAAAATATATTAGAGGTGTACCGCTGTTATATATATTAGGGTGGAGTTGGAGCCACTGCAACAGCAACCCCAGCACCGCATAGTTTAGCCCAGACTTTGCAAAAATATTTTTACTTGCCAAAATATTATCTTAAAAAAATTTATACTCCGGCTCCTTTTCAAAATTGTTCAGCTCCAACTTTAAAGAATTACTTTCAACTGCAAAAAAATTTCTTGAAAAAAATTTGTTTCGCTCTGGCTCTGGCTCTGACTTCATTTCCATTTGAGAATGGTTCAGCTCCAACTTTGCAGAATATTTTTATCTATAAAAACATTTTCTTTAAAAATAATTTATACTTTGCCTCCTGCTCCGGCTCTGTTTTCATTTCAAAATAGTTCAGCTCCGACTTTGCAGAAGTATTTTTACCTACCAAAAAATGTATTTTTTAAAAAAAAAATTATACTTTAGCTCCGGCTTCAGCTCCTTTTCAAAATTGTTCAGCTACAACTTTGTAGAATTGTTTTCACCAAAATTAAAAAAGATTTATTCTTCTGCTCCGGCTCTGACTGCGACTCTAGCTCCAGCTCTGACTCTGTTTCCATTTCAGAATAGTTCAGCTCCCCATTTGAAGAAGTATTTTTACCTGAAAAACAATTTCTTTAAAACAAAATTATACTTTGGTTCCGGCTCCTTTTCAAAATTATTCAGCTCCATCTTTGCAGATATATTTTCACCTGCAAAAAATTTGTTGTTCGGCTCTTACTCTGACTACATTTATATGATTGAGAAAGAGCCTCATCTTGAGTTGGGTTTGCGAAAAGGAAAAATTTAATTTTTTTATAAAATGTGAATAAATCCTGGAAAGTTGAATTGCAATTTCAAACCTGGAAATGAAATTTTTTAGTTTGACACCCGTATAAAAAATATCCTGTATCTTAAAAACCTTTCATAATTTCGAAACAAAACTTACACCATGATGTAGAGGAGGAAATTTTCGAATAATTAAATAAAAAAGTGAAATTTTTTTTTACCCTAAAAAGTTAGGGCTGGGGAAGTACAGGGTCCCCTTAAAACTGATTATAAGGAGTTTCCAGAGTAAAGATAATAGTCAAGGTTGGCTTAGAGTTAACAAAGTTTACAGACAATACAGAGCACAGCTTGTATTCGAAAGTGGGATACTTTACCACAAGCTGAAGTCTGGAGAAATGCTATATGTCACCTCTCTTGATTTCCTTGTACATATATATAGTTTTAGGCCTTCACTTTTCCTGTGCCCATATCAGGCGTAATAAACTCCTTCAATTAATCTACAAGCACTTCTGGCACCTGCGAGTATATCGGGTGGTTTCTGATATTGTGGTGGTGTCCAATCTGTCAAAAACAGAAAACATTTTCTTCAGTTATGACACCTCCAATGTTAAAGATATTAGCTGAGCGCCCATTCGACCTTTGTGCCATGGTCTTCTTACAGTTCCCTCAAACAAGTTCAGGTAACAAGTACTGCATGGTCCTTATTGACCACTTTTCTAAGTGGGTTTCTGTTATACCTCTATCTAATAAATCTAGTTTTTGTTTCTAAAAAATTAAAACATCAGGTTCTTCCATTTCTTCTGAAAGTTCCAAATAGAATTCTTGCAGATAATAACACCAAGTTCACTTTTCAGACGTTACAAAACATAATTCAAGAACGCAACATCAAGTATATCCAAACTTCTCCTTTCCATCCAGCAAGTAATGGAGTTTGTGAGCGTTTCAACAGAAGTTTGATACAAATAATCAAATGCTTGGTTTTTGAAAATCCCAGCTGGGATGAGGAACTTTCTTCTTCTGTCCTCATTTACAAAAACACTTCACACAGTGCTCTCAGTATTTCACCATCTGATTTTATTCTACAGAAAGCACATTCTCCAACTCATAGCTTTCCACAATATTGGAAAGAAGGTAGTGCAAATTTTCAACCTTTTCGAATAGGACAGAAAGTCGCTAAAAAAGTAATTCGAACAGGTCATAGCACCATTCAGAAATTTAAGAGCTGATCGGAAGGCCCATATATTGTCACCGAAGTTAATGATAAAGTTACTACCTTGTTAGGCATGCTAATGACCCTGCTAACAGGTTACAGAAAGTCCACTTCTCACATTTATGAGGGTGGATATATACCAACATACATACGCAAGTATTTATCACGTAACCTGATGAAGAAGAGGAAATGGATGAAGATACCGATGACTTTGACGTCATTTCCATTGCAGATGCAGATAGTACTTCCGGTTCAGGCGATGAACCTGACCCATTTCAACCAATCAACAGAGAAGAGGAGGAAGATAATGATTGAGGGCTTTCTCCCCACAAACCCCATATCTTGTTATTTTCCAGATTACCCGATTTGTTGGACCAAATAGACAAACTCAATTCTGACACTTTTGGTTTGTAAGTACCTTATGTAGGAACACCAGTCCTTTCGCCTACTATCATTCAGCCTCCTCGATCTCAAACCAGAGTTGCTTTTGCAGTATCTCCAATTTCCAGCGAAATAGAAGATTCCTTTCAAACTTCTGTTGTTCCACTTATAGCATTAGAGCAGTATTTTCCTGACACTTCTCAGATTCCAACTCATAGTCCTAATACTTCTATGAGCGAGACTATTTCTTTTACGGAATCTCTATCAATGTACTACCATGATTTATACTAATGTGTATCCTCCACAATTACAGGTCTCTTCTGTTCACCAGTTTCTGTTTCACAGCCACCGTCTGTAACAAACCCAAATGTCATAGCATCTCATACTGTTGATTTCGATGGAGTGTCTTTCTTAAATTCATATTTCAAGGAGAGACCTAGTTCTAATCTCCTTGATCCTTCGGCAGTTTTGAGTAGTTGTTACCAATCAAGTCACATCAGGTTTCTTCACTGTCCCAAACACCGCCTGCTCCATACACTGTAGTTGGTGAGGTCCTTGGTGGTGATACCGTTAATCTTCAATTAGATGACAGCGATTTACAATTAGTTCACATAGAGGAGGAGGATTTGGAAAGATTTAATTTTCCCCCACGTCCGTTCACACGATGTATGGGACCGGTACCTGATTTACCAAATGTCATGGAAACTCTAATTGAATATATACAGAGAAGAAGACGAAGCAATTTATTGTAGTTATTCTACTGAGTTAACAGTTATCAGTCATATTTTTCAAGAATTCTTCAACATATCTTCAGATTCTAATGATATTCACTGCCACTTGTTCTTGTGGTATTTCGTTCTCTTCATTGTCACTTGGTTCGTTTTCTATTCTCTCTCTCTTTCTCTGTATGTTCTATGGGTGAATGTGTGTGTTAGAGTAAGTGTGTATATGTGCTGGGGATTACCACCATGATGATACATACATTCATCTCATCTCCTTTTCATCTACATTAGTATCAAAAACCAATTCTTCTCACACTAAGCAGAGTCTTTACAGTCATCTCAGCTTCACTGAAAACAAAGCCAATAAGATCTATAAGAACAGAGTTTGTTGGTTGTAGTTATATTATTATATAATTTTCTATTAATGTAAATAGTATATTTTTTGGAAGTGTGATTTTTTATGATTTTCCCCCATTAGACAATTTGATAAATTTCTTTTAATTAATAAAATTCAGAAATTTAGTTCATTCTGGTAAGAAACTCATTTACTGTTAGAGATTACTAATGCTAACATAACTAACTGAACTAATAGTAGAGCCTTAGTCTAGTTACTAACTGACTAACCTATTAACCTAGCTTCTTAACTGTCCTTCTTAGCTTCTGAACATAGTTGTAGCCTTAGTGTCAGATCCTAGTTCTGAGTTTAAGTGTGAATGTTTGGGGACTTTTTCTTCTTCTGGGTTATTTCATTCGAAGCGCATTAACTTTCCCTTGTGAGTATCCGATTCATTGAGTGCTTCGTCACTCTCCCAAACATCCATCACTTCTCTCTTCTCCTCAACATTTATTCCTCTGACATTCCATGTACCCATATGATTCATACATTTTCGCCGAAAGATAGAAGGCCGCTTACGGCGATCACGACCTTCTCCGAGGCATGCATTAGCATTCCTGGCAAAAGGTAAGTGGTAGTGGGCAGCCAACCTAACTACCACCGTCCCTTAGTCGCCTTCTATGACACGCAGGACATACAATGTGGGCAATTTTTTCTCCCCACATATAGGGATATAAGAGATAGGGATGTCTGTAAGATGTGGTCTAGAAGATGGGTGTGGATATAAGTATGTGTATATGATATGTAGATAAAAGGTGGTGTCTCTAAGATGTTGTCTGGAGGATGTGTGGATATGAACGAAGAACAGAAAGGTGAACCATTAGGCACTGGAATGTCATACATACCATAAGAAAAATGTATATATATATATATATATATATATATATATATATATATATATATATATATATATATATATATATATATATATATATATTGTAATATTTTTTCTTCTCTTTACAGCTCATCATCTCCACTAACCACCAATTGTAATTAGACAAAGCAATTTATATATGTAGGATACTCTATCTTCAAGATTAGGTAAATGGCATATGGAAAGAATTGAAATAAAGAATGAGATCAATTATTAAATGATGCTAAAATTTGTTTATGAAATAGTTAGTGAAGTTTATTAGTAAGTATGATTTCTATCTGTTTTTTCTTATCAATTAGGAGAACTATATTACTTAGAGCACTGCCCTTTTCCCTGTTCATGATCACCGATCGATCAAGATCTGACTCACCTTGAATTGTTCAGACTTTATCAATTTAACAGAAGACCTCTATTTAGAGGTAAGATAACTCTTATAGTTCTTTAGTTATAATATCCAGTCTTGTTTTGCCTACAATAATGAATTTATATGGTTACACCATATTGTTTTTTTAGTCAATAGTAGGTAATGCCTGCCTTCACTCCCCCCCCCCCAGGTTCTGGTTCTGGGTCTGGTTCGGGTCTGTGACTAGGTGTACATTTTTTTCCTCGAAGAGGACAATTCGTCATCCCATTCTTGCAAGAGACTGGACTCTTGTGGTATTCCAACTAGGAAAACTTACCTTGAAAAAGACATTTTTTTTTATGAAGGTGTGATAATAGAATAGGGAATTTGAGTTAGTGAAACTTATACAATACAAAGAAATAAACCATTAATATAGATTGTGTCAGTGAAGATATAAATAAATAAAAACAGAAATTGATAACAGAGTGCCATTGTGAAATTGTTGGTATTCCCCTGATCCCTATTATATGTTCTTTTGTTGAAGCAAGTTAATTTTATTATTATAAATTTCCTTTTTAAATTTTTCTTGTATCAGATTTTTTTGACCCCTCATAATTCTCCCCAATTTATTTGTATATTTTTTTAATCCTCTTTTTTTTTGATAAACATACCCACAACTCCCTTAATGCCAATTGACTGAATAAAATAGGTGTGATTATCATTATATAACATGTATTATAACTTATAGCATAATTGTGCCGTATACTGGTGTATACAGATTGTCGAAATGAACATTCAGTCAATTATTTATGCTTGGAGCTAGAGTCAGAGCAGAGCCGATAATCAAAATTTTGGCTGGTGTAACTGTGGATGAATAACTCTCCAGTTAAATAAATAAAAAATAATTTGCATCCTAGTTTAGTTTAAAAAAAAATAAAAAAAATAAAATAAAACAACAGACTTTGGGTCGTTGTTTAAATACAATAAGATTCAGACTTAGAGTTGTGCTGAATGAGAAGTCGGAGTCGGAAGTGTCATGCGGGCGAAAAAAGATTTAAAAACCAACAAGGTTGCGACTAGTGCACTAGATATTCATATAAATTTACTTTTGCGCGAACGACGATTTCGTTATTAATACTTTTTTTTGTATCTTGGAGTCATAATTGTGTCTCGGAGTCATAACCAATAAAGAAAAGCTTGAATTACATACACATAATAACCTAAACTTTTACTATTGGTTTGATTCTCTTATTAAAGAAAAAAAATATATATTCATATTTTTTTTGTGATAGGTAGTTCTGTTCATAGTATTAATTTCAATTGTCCCTTTTTTTTTTTTGTACATAATTTGAGTTATTTATATCATTTATATTAGTCTTAGGGGTTTTATTCCCATTGATGTTCTCTTTTTTTTTTTAATAAATATTTTAAATTATAAGTGTGATCAATTCAGTGTTGATCAAGGTCTAATTAGAGGTAGTATTCAAGGTATGATATTATTGTTCCGAAGAAAAGAATATAAATTTTCCCAAATGTTTAACCATAAGAATAGTTGTTAATTCCTGTTGTTTTTTTCCATGTTTGTTCTGGATATCATAATTCCGAGTTAAGTGAAGGGCAGTAGAAGAGAGATTTTTTTTGCAGCTGCTCAAGAAAGTTCGTAGAGTACGAACAGCAGCCACTGGGAACGGGCATTCTTAGCATCTTTACAGATTTCTTTCTTAAATATATCGTAAGTTACTTTAGTTCTCTCTATAAGAATTTTATTATTTAATGTTAATTTTGGTTGTACAATTTATAACTTTCTAATGAACTAATTACATTTACACATCTTCTTCTAACACACACATTCATTACATTTATGGTAGCAGAGCGTAGTTCTCTTTCTTGAGAAGCTGCCTTTCTTTCTTTTTAAAGTATTCTTTTGGTTTCGTTTCTTCGTTAGTGTTTCCGTGGTGTCCAATTCGAATTAGATTTTTGACTTCTCTACTGCTGATATCTTTAGCGTTAACAAAACTTCAAACGAAACACGATTCTCTGGTTAGCTTATTAATAGTACTCTCTTATTCTATCTATTCTTGAATTGAAACCACATAACAAAGTATTCGAAATATGGCAGACAATAAGAACGTTATATTAAACGGTACGAGCGACGATACGAAAGCGAACGATCATGATTCGATTTTGACAAATTTTATTACCACGGATTCATCAAGTTTAGTGGCTGACCAACCACTGAACTTGATGACATCTGCAAGCGACGTTCGTGTAACATCCACCCTTGCGTCTGCTGAGTCTTCGGGGGTGTTGAACGTCGGTTCAGTACACTCGATAGGCTCAGTACCATCCTCGTTTACGACATCTCCCCCAGTGACGGTCACAGTGTCTACATTGAATTTGCCGGGAAGTATAACTGTAGCGCGCCCATATTTTGGTGGGGAACAACCTGGCTTCAATATATTTCAACAACCTATTCCATCAGCTCCATTTGCACCTGGCCAGCAGGGTCGTCCATTGTCTGTGGGAAGTTTTCCACCGCAAATGCAAAGGCAGAATTCACCTACGCAGGAGCCCGACAATAATGTATTGTTGTTGAGAATTTTGGAGCAGAATCAGAAAACATTGGATACTGACACAGATGATGAAAATGATAGATCAACAGCAAATAAAATCAAGAAAAATGATACCTGTTGGTAAGTATTGTCTGGAAAATGGAGAACCTTTTCCACAATTCATGAGTAGATTCGAAGAATATGCCTTGGCAACCTATCCCAGTTCCCCAGTTGACGGGTGGCGTACATATTTAGGATTGCATCTGGAGGGAGATATTAAGCAGGTTTATGACGTGCTAATGAAATCAAACGCAAGCTATGCAATGATAAAGAAGGAATTAATGGATTGGTTTGGGGAGCATTTGAGAAAACAGACAAAATGTGACTTAAGTGCTTTTACGGATGCGCAAATATTGTCAACAGAAACTATGCCATTATATGCATTGCATTTGCTGGGATTAGCCGAAAAAGCTTTTCCGGGATCGGATGTGAGTTCCATGAAGGTTGTTAGGGAGAAACTAGTAAGAAGTTTGCCTCAATCCGTGCAGGATCAAGTGAATTCTCTCACGGTGGTTTGTGAGTTGGCCCTAGGAGGCGTTGGCCTTTCTTGGGAAGGGTTAGTAAAGTTAATAGACGACAATTACACTCGTAAACAAGTAGCAGATAAAACCAATAATGGAATAGAGTCTCTCCCAAACACTAAACTGCCTTTGGTTAATCAGCCAGAAATAATAGATTTAACACCTGTGGTTCCTTCTACTTCTTATTCATCATCTCGATATGCGGTTCCAGTTCCACCGTCGATTGAGCCAGCATGGCCGTTTCCTGCTTTGACTTATCCAGGATATACTGTACCCAGTGGTGGTTCACAGTTTCCTCAATCTTCTGGGAGTTTTTCAAGGTATTCCGGTCCGAGTAACCCAACATATGTACAAAATTTGTCGCAATTCGCACCTCCTCCTGGAATCCATCCATCTAATGGTCCTCCTGGACCACAACCAAATGTAACTGCACAAGAAAGGGGTAGAAATCCTAAGAGTAATTTTTTCAATCACCAGGATCACCCCAGAGGTGTAATTATTGTAAGAAACCAGGCCATGTCGTTCGGGATTGTCCATTAAGACCCCAGTGCCGATTTTGCGGAAAACGGGGAAACATGGCGGATGACTGTTATGTACAGAAAAACAAATGTATCCGTTGTGAGACGGAGGGACATGTCGTGCAAGACTGCCCACAACGAAGCCAGAAGAAACCGCTGGGTTCAGAAAATCAAGAATGTCCTGTCTGTCGTCAGGATGGTCATTTAGGGATCGATTGTCCGCAGCGATTTACAGAGAATATACCCCAACAGAGGGGAAACGAGAGTGCTCTGTGGTCAGTGGCCCGCCCACAGAGCCCAAAACAAAGGTAGAAAAGCATCAGATTGTATCTTGGGCCGTAGATCACCCAAGTAAACCTAAATCGATAGCATCAATGAGTCCGAAACCTCAGCGTTCAAGGCAAGATATGAAACAAAAGATGACCACGGTAAACGTAGGGTCACAGTTGCCGGGTGAAAATGACCAGGTAAGTGAAACAGAATCAATTAATAACTTAGAATTGAGTGTGGTACCTTCCGCACCACCTTTTAGTGAACAAGTTCATATTTCTAGTGAGAATGTAGGATCACAAACTGAGTTAGATATTCCTATGGTTATAAATTTGTTAAAGATGTCAAATAAAACATCATCAAAAGAAATTGAGGTACAAACCTCATTTGATGATAGTGAGGTATTAACCTCATCCCACGAAATTGAGGTACAAACCTCCTTCCAAGAAAATGAGGAACAAACCTCGTCTCTAAATCCCCATGTCCCTTCTTTTTCAGATTCTATAATTCAGGTAAGGTATATACAGAATCCTCCAGAGGATGCTTTAGTGATAGGAGTAGGAATTGAGGGGTGTGACGTTGACATCCCATTACAAGCATTGGTAGATACTGGTGCTTCTCTGAGTTTAATTACCAATACAACGTATCGTTTATTGAATAAAGATAAGTTTCCTTTGAGAGCCACCCAATATACAGGCGTTAGTGGTATAGGTAAAGAAGTTTTTCCTGTTTTGGGGGAAATAACTCTTCAATTAAAACTTTCTAAGGAATTTTCTACCTCTCCCAATAATTTTGTGGTAGTGGATGAACAATTGACAGGTTATGATGTTATCTTCGGATACAATTTGCTTAGAAAAGATAATTTATTGCCAGATTTGTCCACAAAAGAATTAATTAAAAGGAATAACGAAACAAATAATATCATAACGGTAATAACTAAAGATATACGATTGTGTCCGGGAAACAAGGTGGAAGAATTTGCGTTGACAAGTAAGGACGTAGTGATTAAGCCCAATGACTGTGCTCGGGTTATGGTTACCACATATGGTCCGCTAATAGAAAAAAATTCGTTGTTATTATTCACACCAAACCCAAATAATCAATGTATAATTGATGAAGCAGTTATCCCTTATACAAGGGACTCCAGTGATTATATATACTGTTTCAATCCTTTTGACAAACCAATCACATTAAAACGAGGGTATCCCCTTGGTACGTATACTATTTTACAACAGATACATCCTACGAAAGACTTTATTTATGGTATCGTGAATACGGTGGAAATAACTCAGAAGCCCCAAGAGACTTATGAGGAGTGGACGCTCGAAAATTTAAGAACGGCGTTTGAATTAGATAAAACAGAATTATCAGAAAATCAAAAAGACCAAGTTGTACAACTTTTAATCAAATATCCGCAGGTTCTTAGTTTAGGAGATGCAGATTTTGGATGTACCAGCATTCTGAAGCATGCTATAAACACTTTTATTGAAGATCCAGTGAATGAGTCCGTTAGGCGTTTACAGGGACCCATATTATATGAAGTGGAAGAAGTTTGTCTTAGTTAGAGGCCGAGGGAATTATTAGAAGATCATGTTCGCCATATTCTGCACCCGTAGTCCCGATTCGTAAACCTGATGGTACTATGAGACTCTCTATCGATTATCGTAAGTTAAATTCTATCACTAAAAAAGATGCATTTCCCATTCCTAATTTAACCGATACATTGTTCAATTTGCAGGGTATGCATTATTTCTCAACAATCGACCTAATCAAAGGATATTATCAGATAGAAATGGAGAAGGATAGTATAGAAAAAACAGCGTTTTCAACACCTTTGGGCCATTGGGAGTTCCTTCGGATGCCTTTCGGCCTCATGAACGGACCTGCTACATTTCAGAGGGTAATGAGATTGGCTTTATGTCACATCTCATGGAGTGAAGTGATGATTTATCTGGACGACGTCCTGATAATTAGTAACAGTTTCGAGAAACATCTCTCTATCTTGGAAGAGGTCCTTAAAGCATTTAGAGTGGCTGGGCTCAAGTTAAAACCCTCGAAAAGTTATCTGTTAAGAACCAAAGTGAAATTTTTAGGCCACAATTTCAGAAAAGGGGCTAAAACCACTACAGAAGACTATTGAAGGTATTACGAAGTATCCCCCTCCAAGAACGGCAAAACAGGTTAGACAGTTTATGGGCCTCATCAATTTCTATCAGAGGCATATTCCAAATTGCTCAGTAATAGCAAAACCTCTGTTCGATCTACTGAAGTTCACGAAGCGTGCCTTGGACAGAACAGTGCCAAACTGGTAGTTGACAAACTTAAAAGTCTATTAACGTCTCCACCTTTCTTATCGTATCCTGATAGATCTGAGCAAGCTACTCCGTTGTTACTTCACACTGACGCTTCAGGGATAGGTGCGGGTGCCTGCCTCAGCCAAGTTCAAAACGGCGAGAATAAACCCATAGCTTACATTTCCACAGTTTTCTCAAAAGCTCAACGTGGTTATAGTGCCACTGAGAAAGAACTTGCAGTCGTTCGATGGGCTGTACGATCGCTAAAACCGTTCTTGTATGGTATCAAAGTGCATGTATATACGGATCACAAGCCACTACTTTTTTTGCAAAACATGCCTTTAGTGAATCAAAGGGTGGCTAGAACTTTGGACGAACTTAATGACATTGACTATGAACTATTTTATGTACCTGGTAAAGAGAACATCGTCGCAGACACCCTGTCTAGAACTCCATTTGAAATACCAATCGAACCCGAAAATGAAATAATCCCTAACGACCCACCTGAGGGATTTACAGTGGTTACGATGTTGGGTGGTGGAGATTCGTTGTTTCAGTGTTTCTCACAGTTTTTATATAATAAACAAACGTCTCATCCCCAAATAAGAGCGGCGGTTGTTGATGAATTGCTGAATAATAGAGGTAAATACCATCTACCAACTGGCAAAACCAAAGCAGCAAATCAAGTACTGAAACAACTACAACTAACCAGGTATGCAGGTCAATTGCCCTTTGTCCATAGCATAGACGCCTTTACTTACCTTTATAAGATCCGGGTTTTGGTATATTATAGTAAAACGCATCCTTTACACTTTGGGGATCCAACTCATAAAGAGGTGTGCCATCTGTTTTGCATAAGCGGCATCCATTACAATCTATTAGTCCCTGGAAGAACTCGACTCCTTGATTCAGAAGAAGAATTAGTGTCTGCAAACGCTTGTGGAAAAGAACCACTAACATCAAATAAACTTTATGATATAGAGTACAAAACCACTGACGAAGATCCACTTACAGACCAGAATGATCAGCCACTCGAAAGGTGGTTGGAAACTGGTGGGGAGGAAGTTATGAAGAAGAAGAGGAATCCTCCCACTAAATTGTTATATATAAGAAATATTTCCCTGATCAGAACATCACAAGATTCAGTGGAAATATTAATGGAGCATATAGCACAATGTCAGGCACATGACCCTTTGTTAAAAAGACTAAAAAGTGCTTTACTGAGACGTAAAGCTTTTCAGGGTCCCCTAAAACTGTTCAAATTTGCTAAAAACTTCTTATCAATAGTTGATAATCATATCCTCCATCGAAATCAAAAGGATCAATATCATTATGTGGTATCGTTTTCATTTGCCGTACAAGTCGCCATGATAAATCATTATGAATTTGTCCATGTTGGACAAGGTAAACTCTATGCCTTGTTAGAAAAGATTATTTGGCACCCGAAATTAAAAGATATATGTCACGAAATATCTATGTCCTGTTATAAATGCCAACTAGCTAAAGTTTCCAATGTATATCACGCTCCACCAACTCTTAAGATAAATACAAGATACCCCTTTGAATTGGTCGCCGTAGACTTGTTACAATTGCCGAAATCAGCTAAAGGAAATACGTACACCCTAGTTTTTATTGATCACTTTAGTAAATGGATAGCGGCAGTTCCAATACGATCAAAACATACCACCTTGGTAACAACAGCCTTACAGAGTATTCTACCTTATTTGCCAATAATCCCTTCCCGATTGCTAACGGATAATGCAAGGGAATTTAAGGGTCCTGAATTTGAGGAGTTATTACAACGAAATAATATCAGACATTTATACAACTCCGTATAATCCATCCTCAAATGGAATTACGGAAAGGGTAAATCGTACCTTGCTGCAATATTTACGGTTGTCCTTGAAAAATCCTAGTTTGTGGGATGTACAATTACCACAAGTTGTACTAACCTACAATCACCTAGTACACACTGCCACATCTAAAACTCCCTCTGAGATATTGTATCAGGAAGCGCATAATAATCAACCTCGACTTCCTTGGATAGGGTTTAATACCCATTGGAAGGAAGGACATGAAAGTTTTACTCCTTTCCAATTGGATCAACTGGTGGCACTTAAAATACAACTTCCAGGCGACTTAACTATAAATAAGTTTAAAGATCGATATCAGGGACCCTTACAAATAGTCAAAGTTAATCCAAATGAGGTAACTTATATAGTTAAGTCATTAGAATCTGAAAGAGTATATAGAGTGCATCACAGACAATTGAAAAAGTGGTATATTCCCCCTAAATATGTAAGAGAAAATCCTTTATTTAACCCTTTCGTGCCCAAAACAAGTTAAAATTGAAATAACTATTTAATATCGTGTAAACATTTTATTTATGACATATAAAGTCCAAATATATGCTTTTTGAAAAAAAAAAATTTCTTAGCATAGAAAATATTTAATAGGGAAAATTAAATAAAACCTATGGAAAAAAATACCAAAAACTGCTCATCAGACGAAAAAATGACACACATCCGTCTTTCATCAAGGCCAGAAGCCTATTGACAGCTTTGTTTTTACATTTAAGAGTATATTCGCGTTTGTCTGATTTTTCTCGAGTCATTTCATGCAAAATGGTCCTTATGCTCCAGGGAATAAGGTCGAAAATTCTGAATCAAGTTATGTAGATTTAAATCCATGTGGGGAGCGAAAGGGTTAATAAATTATTAACAAACCAACTAAATACGAATGAAGTTCCAGAAGACGAACCTCCGGAAGAGATTGCAGAGGATTCCTCAGTGGCCACAGCACCATCAATAACATCTAATACATATGATATCGATTTTGAAGATGATTCGGATGATGGGGAGGATGATTTCTTGGGATTTCCTGGCTCTGAAGAAGTTAAAGAACTTTCCAGAGTGGTGTTGTGTAGCATTGAGGAGAGTCTTCTTTTGAATCAGCAGGTAATAAATAATTTGACAAAGGTAAGTGACTTTTCTTCTATTCTTCTACCTACTTTTCCTATATCTGTTCCTCAAGTCTCTACTATTCCTAACTACTCTCCTAGTATCTATAGTACTCTTTCTTCATATAACCTCTCTAACTTGTTTACTTCACCTGCATCTCATTATGCTAGTTTTCAGGAAACTTTCCATTCACCTCACTTTTCAAATTCACCGGGTACTCTTTCTGGGACTTCTCTATTTGGTTCTCCTATTCTTAATTCTTCAAATTCACCTTCTTTATTATCCTATACTCCTATATATATAACAGACCAAAGGAACCAGATGATTCCATATAGAAGTGCACGAAGAATGTCATGTGAAGACCTCCAGCAAAGATTGCACTCTGCCAATTCTCCTGTAATACCTGAGGGCCAGCATGAACCGAACAGAGACTCGTTGGAGGGTGATCGAGGTTCCATGGAATTGTTAACTCCCAGAATGGCTGTTCCTGTGGTTCCTGTAAGAGGAAGTGTACAGTGGGTACCTCGAGTAAAGCAGGAGAGTGGCAATATGGAAGCAGGCGTCCAAATGGTGGAAGAAGAGCGGGTGGATGGTGCGTTTGGTGAAGCTAATATTGCTTCTCGAACAAGATCGAGAGACCCAAGAGGATCGGTTTATGTGCCATGGATACAGCCGCGCATTCTGGAAAGAAGAAGACGTACAGATGGAAGATAGTGAAGAAAGTTTATGAATGTGAAAATAATTAATCTATTTTGTAAAATCTATAATTAATCTTGGAAAATCTATTGATTTATTTTGTAAAATCTATAATTAATCTTGGAAAATTTATTGATTTATTGTAAAATCTATAATAATTGACAATAAAATTTAAATGATATAATAAAATTATTGAGTCTATTGTTTAATAATCCCTATGTGTTAAGAAACTAAATCAAATAGTTATTAATCGTAATTATTGTAAAATCTATAATAATTGACAATAAAATTTAAATGATATAATAAAATTATTGAGTCTATTGTTTAATAATCCCTATGTGTTCCGAAACTAAATCGAATAGTTATTAATCGTAATTTCTATATACTTAGGAGGATAGATGACACATATTGAAAAAAAAGTGTTGTCAACTTCCGCTCCAATTCGTTCAAGTCTGAGACCCACGTGCACGATGACCGGCAGTGAGCCACCGCGCATTTATTCCCGTTTGAGCTTTGTTGACCCGTCGTCTTACACTCTTTCTAATTAGTATGCACCTGCCCCAGTTGCGGGTTCTACCGTAACTGATTCTGACCCAGTACCGGTGGCTTTCACATCTACTGCCACTGGAGTACCGTTCATTTGTAGTCCTCCACCTTTACGCAGACCCATGTGTGGAAGATGTAACTTATTATCTGTAGCGAATGCTCCATTGACAGCAACAGCAGTCCCTCCTCCTACAAGTGTTCCTTGTTTCATGGCAGAGAATCCTTCAATGCCTTCTCCATCAGTGCCAAAACATTCGGCAACACCATATCAGGTTGTGGAGAGTCCATGGACTCGAAAACGACCGCTCGAAAGATCCACAACACCTGTAACTTCCAAAAGATCAATTCAACCCCCAAGTTTCTTGCATTACAACAAATGACTTACGAATATCATGATCTTGCACAGGGACAGTTCGACCAGTTCCTTGCTTACCTTAAAGCTTTATTACATGCTTTCAGGGTAACGGTAGATGGAGTAGAAATGCGGAACATTTTGGAGATCTTTTTGAGGAATCACGAGCGGCGGTATAATGGGTCAGAATAGAGCAAAAAATCATCCTGTTTTCTTGTTTTTTTTTGGTGGTTTTAGAGATTCTTCGCTCTTCCTTCCGTCATATTATAACGGGTGGGGAGGAGTGTAATATTTTTTCTTCTCTTTACAGCTCATCATCTCCACTAACCACCAATTGTAATTAGTGTAATTAGACAAAGCAATTTATATATGTAGGATACTCTATCTTCAAGATTAGGTAAATGGCATATGGAAAGAATTGAAATAAAGAATGAGATCAATTATTAAATGATGCTAAAATTTGTTTATGAAATAGTTAGTGAAGTTTATTAGTAAGTATGATTTCTATCTGTTTTTTCTTATCAATTAGGAGAACTATATTACTTAGAGCACTGCCCTTTTCCCTGTTCATGATCACCGATCGATCAAGATCTGACTCACCTTGAATTGTTCAGACATTATCAATTTAACAGAAGACCTCTATTTAGAGGTAAGATAACTCTTATAGTTCTTTAGTTATAATATCCAGTCTTGTTTTGCCTACAATAATGAATTTATATGGTTACACCATATTGTTTTTTTTGTCAATAGTAGGTAACCCCCCCCCCGCCCCAGGTTCTGGTTCTGGGTCTGGTTCGGGTCTGTGACTAGGTGTACATTTTTTTCCTCGAAGAGGACAATTCGTCATCCCATTCTTGCAAGAGACTGGACTCTTGTATTATTCCAACTAGGAAAACTTACCTTGAAAAAGACATTTTTTTTTATGAAGGTGTGATAATAGAATAGGGAATTTGAGTTAGTGAAACTTATACAATACAAAGAAATAAACCATTAATATAGATTGTGTCAGTGAAGATATAAATAAATAAAAACAGAAATTGATAACAGAGTGCCATTGTGAAATTGTTGGTATTCCCCTGATCCCTATTATATGTTCTTTTGTTGAAGCAAGTTAATTTTATTATTATAAATTTCCCTTTTAAATTTTTGTTGTATCAGATTTTTTTGACCCCTCATAATTCTCCCCAATTTATTTGTATATTTTTTTAATCCTCTTTTTTTTTTTGATAAACATACCCACAACTCCCTTAATGCCAATTGACTGAATAAAATAGGTGTGATTATCATTATATAACATGTATTATAACTTATAGCATAATTGTGCCGTATACTGGTGTATACAGATTGTCGAAATGAACATTCAGTCAATTATTTATGCTTGGAGTCAGAGCAGAGCCGATAATCAAAATTTTGGCTGGTGTAACTGTGGATGAATAACTCCCCAGTTAAATAAATAAAAAATAATTTGCATCCTAGTTTAGTTTAAAAATAAAATAAAAAAAATAAAATAAAACAACAGACTTTGGGTCGTTGTTTAAATACAATAAGATTCAGACTTAGAGTTGTGCTGAATGAGAAGTCAGAGTCGGAAGTGTCGTGCAGGCGAAAAAAGATTTAAAAACCAACGAGGTTGCGACTAGTGCACTAGATATTCATATAAATTTACTTTTGCGCGAAAATACTTTTTTGTATCTTTGAGTCATAATTAAAATTCAGATTACAACCACGAAGAAAAGCTTGAATTACACACATAATAATCCTAAACTTACTATTGGTTTGATTCTCTTATTAAAGAAAAAAAATATATTCATATTTTTTTTGTGATAGGTAGTTCTGTTCATAGTATTAAGATTACAATTGTCCCTTTTTTTTTTTTTTGTACATAATTTGGAGTTATTTATATTAAATTTATATTAGTCTTAGGGGTTTTATTCCCATTGATGTTCTCTTTTTTTTTTTAATAAATATTTTAAATTATAAGTGTGATCAATTCAGTGTTGATCAAGGTCTAATTAGAGGTAGTATTCAAGGTATGATATTATTGTTCCGAAGAAAAGAATATAAATTTTCCCAAATGTTTAACCATAAGAATAGTTGTTAATTCCTGTTGTTTTTTTCCATGTTTGTTCTGGATATCATAATTCCGAGTTAAGTGAAGGGCAGTAGAAGAGAGATTTTTTTTGCAGCTGCTCAAGAAAGTTCGTAGAGTACGAACAGCAGCCACTGGGAACGGGCATTCTTAGCATCTTTACAGATTTCTTTCTTAAATATATCGTAAGTTACTTTAGTTCTCTCTATAAGAATTTTATTATTTAATGTTAATTTTGGTTGTACAATTTATAACTTTCTAATGAACTAATTACATTTACACATCTTCTTCTAACACACACATTCATTACAATATATATATATATATATATATATATATATATATATATAAAACACACAAATATTAAAATATATATATATATATATATATATATATATATATATATATATATATATATATATATATATATATATATATATATACACAGTATATATTAAATATTTAACATATTCAAATTTTACATTTAATAATTAATGAGAATAAAAGCGCCAATTTTGTTACACGCTTAAGAACAAGTAATAAAGTAATTGGGTTAACTTACTTATTTAATTTGCACTAATATATGGGTGGGTTAATTTTAATTGCTTTACTTAGTTTAATTGGGGAGTGGGAATTAAAGCCTTCTGTTCGGGAAAATACTTCATTCATTTATCCTCACAGGGTTAGAATTTATCAACATACTGATTTAAAGCTCCCCTTAACACCACTGTGATGTGAGGTTTCCAAGCTATTTTTTTTTTGTTTATGTTAAGGCCAAGAATGTTTATATTGTCAACAGGAGAGACTATAAAAAACTGTGTGGCTATTATTTTGCTTTTGCGATCTAATTTTTGGTAAAAATTGATTTTAAAAGAATTGAATTTCACAAAGACTGAGATGACCTCACTCCTAGTCTCACATCCCATCATGAATGAATCAGAAAGATTACGACGAGACAATTCTATTAGTAAAAGCGGGAGCAGAATGGAAATGAGTTGAAGAATGAAGGGTTGAGTCATCAGCATATGAGTGGATAGAGCTGGATGTACAGGTGAGATCGTTAATGAAAAGTAGGAATAAAGTAGGAGATAAGACAAAACCCTGAGGAACAACACTACTGACAGAAAAAAGTCGCCCTATTAATAACAGCCGATATTGAGTGATTTGAAAGAAAGCTAAACCTAGGACAAGAGAATGAGAAACTAAAAGAGGGGTTGAGAGTAGTCACGCTGCCATACCCAGTCAAATGCCGGATATGTGCAACATACAAGTCTCCCCGTAGTTTCTAAGGGTGGAAAACTCTAAATCAGTTAGATAGGAAAGTAGCTATATGGCCAGTAGATCTTGAAGGATATATATATATATATATATATATATATATATATATATATATATATATATATATATATATATATATATATATATATATATATGTGAGTGTATTATATTCATTTCTTAATTTATATATTTTCATAGCGTTATTATATTCATTTTTAAATTTTATTTTATCATACGTAAAAAAAATTCAATTTGCAAATTTTTTTTAAAGATTGCTATTTACACTAAGGTTTCATAATATATGTTGGCTATAAGTCTTCCCTTTCCTCACGATTTGTAAAGTAGCATAAGCTGTAAAGTGAGATTAAATGAAGTTATGATCAGTTCAAGTATAAGAATCTTAAAGTATATAGGATTTTTCATAACTTTGAGTCTTTAAATTTTATTCTTAAAGATGCCAGCCATTTTTATTTTATAAAAATTACTGGAGACTAAGGATGTGCTGATTAATCAGCATCAGCACCGGCCAAAACTTGCTGATTCTTTTTCAAAAGTATGCTTTATTTATAATTAATCAATAATACAATTTATTTGTATGTTTTAAGTTTAACCTGATATATTATTTTTTCAGGAAAATTTGCATTTTTCATAATTTCAATAAAGTTTAACTATTAAGCAATAAAGTTCAAAAGCAACTGAATATATATTACACTAGAGGGGGGTTTCCACTTTCCCCTAATTGAAATTAAACACTTCTAAAAATTAAAATAAGATCAGGGTTCACACTGAAATTTTGAATTTGATTTCCCTGACTTTCCCTGACCAAATCTGCAAATTTTCCCTGACCAGCGTGTTCGTTATTTTTGGTGTATAAAATATCTATTAATCATTATTGCAGCCTATTTACTTAGTTCATACATTAAATTATTGAAAATTTACTTTAGAATTTGTTCATCATCATGGATGAATTTAAAAATATTTTTTTTTTAGTAATCAGCCTATACCTTTTTTATTTTTTCCAAAAATAAGCAGTTTTATTTATACAAAAAGAAAATAAATTAAAAGCTTATATTAATAGCCTAGGTGAATAGCGTCCTCTGTGAATACAAAAATTTTTAAATGGGGAGATTTAGATTAACTTTTTCTTCTCAAGCATTTGAATTTTTGATTTTATAGCGTCTTCTTCTGTTTAAAGCCTTCAGTTTTAACATCTTTCTCTGCTCTTCAAGTTTATTGATCTGTATGGATAATATTCTTTTTTCAACCTTTTTATTCTCTTCTTTTTCTTTCTGTTTTGACTCTTTGAGATGTTCTTCATATCTCCTATGGGCAGCTCTTACATTTGTCAATATTTTTTGAGTGATAGGAACTTTATGAATACTTTCATGAGATCTTATAGCATTGTGCACTGTTCTTTGAGAAATAAGACTCTGTTCTTTCAGATTCTCCACTAAAATTGCTTTATTTACAGAAAACCCTCCTTCCACTGTTGTATTTCCATACAAAAATATCAGTCCTAATTTAATAATTTGCAACAATTCCGCATAGTATTGATTCCCAGGTACTATAGAAGAAAAAAACTCATAAAGTCTCTTAGAAGGACAATCACCATCCAAAAATATTTTGAATTTTAATTCAAGGGTAGAATGAGCTTCACTGCAAAGTAGAGTATTGTGCTTTTTCTTTCTCAGCAACAGAATCTGTGATTCGGTTATTGGTGTACAATGGCTCTAGCAATAAATCAAATCTTTGTTTCCCTTGTTCTGGCTGATGAAAAATTATACTAGGATCCAATGATGAGAGCCCTTGGACAGGCTTGTACTTCAGAGGACATCTTTCTAATATCTTTTCTGTCATTTTGATTTGCACAGTCTGGCATTCAAGTTTGTCATGTAAATCTAATGCAAAAAGCTTAGTTGTTGGTTGTAGCAGGCATTTTACTAGACTTAAGAAATCTTTCCATAATATTTAGTATGAGACATTGTAAATCTGTGAACAGGAATGAACCAAGGTTCAGTTTGACATTCAACCACTGGTCGTTAAAGTTGTTTTTTTTTGTTTGAAGTCATTTTATAAATAAATAATAAATACCTTCAACTGCACAAAATCCAAAATCACTTCGTCAAACCTCAAAAAGAAAAAACATTCAAAATATAATTCCCTAAAAAGAAAAACATATAAACAGATTAAGTCATAAGTCATACAGTCTAAAACACATCCAAATACCAATCACCTTCAATCAGAAGGATGAACTTGGAACAACCTCTACGAACAGAATAGGAAGAATAGTAGGTACTAGTGAACTAAAAATAGAAAGAAACAGGATAGAAGTAGATTTATGGAATGTCATTCCTCGCCCATCCTTTTCATTCACTTATCAAATACATCTCTCATTCCACAATTATACAGTAGGGGAAAAATATATCAAAAATATGTAACTTGGTCCATGGATCATTCTTCATGTTTTGAAATTTTAAAATTTCCCTGACTTTCAGCATATCTTAAAACGTTTCCCTCACCAAAGGTCAAACCAAGAGTGTAGTTTGGAAATTTTTCCCGGTGAATGAAGATGATGCCACAAAAGTGACATGTAAACTGTAACAAAATGTTATCACATGGTAATAAGAATGACAAGAAGTCTTTCACAACCACAAATATGTACAAACATTTGAAGTCACAACACCAGAAGGAGTTACAACAAGAGGAAGAATTACAGGAAAAAGAAAATGTTAAAAAAGCACAAAAACATACCATGAGTGACTTTGTAACCTCAAATATAAAGAAATCCAAAGTTGAATGCCGTCCATCTACATCAAGTAGCTCACATTCTCAAATAACATTAGAGGAAACTCTTGAACTCACAAAAAAATGAAACAAACAGTGAGGAAGCAAAAAAAATTCATGTTGCTATTGGTGAAATAATAGCTCTTGATGTACAGCCATTTTCAATTGTTGAAAATGTTGGTTTCAGAAGACTGATGAAGTTGCTTAAGCCCAATTATGAACTACCTTCCAGAAAATATTTCACTGCTACAATAATTCCAAATTTGCATGTTCAAGTCATGAATAAAGTATAAAGCAAGATTGATGAAGCAACCAATATGAGTTTCACTACTGACATTTGGACTAACAATGCTGATACATCATTCATCAGGTAATAATTAAAAAAATTTAACTATAATTAAGACCAATTAATACTAATAATTATTATTGAATGATGAATGGCATTTTTAAATTAACTTATTAAACAATTTAGTTAGATTAATTAATAAAAAACAACATTCTACATTGAATAGGGCATGAGATGATGTTAGCCATTAAAATAAAATGAATGTTTCAAATTTATTAGTTGAGTTCTTTTTTAGTTAAATAATTTATTTATTATATTATTGAATAACAATTTAATAATTTAAATATTTTATTTTTCAGCTGGACAACAAACTGCATTATTGATGAAACTTCAACAGTCATTGGTTATATCAAGCTCTTTTCCTGATTCATTGATGGCAGCTTCCAACATATGTAGCGGTTCACGTAGTGACAGCATAAAATCCTCCCTGCAGCATTGTAAGATACCAGCAAACATGGTAGGGTATTGCAAATACTGGCTTCAATAGTCTTAGCTACTTTCTCCATACCTGTCAGTTGGTTGTTGTGGATGCCATATTTGAACAGTGGATAATGAAAGACATCATTGCAAACTGTCATCAAATTACTGGACATTTCAATCATTCACCCTCAGCATATGCAAAGCTGGAGGCGCTTCAAACCCAGCATAACTTGCTAAAACACAAGTTAATTCAAGATGTGAGCACACAATGGAATAACACCTACCTCATTCTTGAGAGAATATTTGAGCAGAAAACAGCCATTGCCAATTACTGTGCAGATGTTCCAAATTTGCCTGTATTTGATGCAAATAAATGGGTACTAATTGGCAAATGCTCAAAGTTACTGAAAATTTTCCATGAAACAACTCTTAGGTATGGTAAATTATAATCCTTAATTTTGAATATATATATATAAAAATAAGGCTATTATTAAATAAATTAAACGCATAATTATAGTTTATATATAGATATATATATATATATATATATATATATATATATATATATATATATATATATATATATATATATATATATATATATAAAATTTCAATAATATATTTTTATATTTTCATAATTTCCGTGATTTTTGATACGCGCCGCAACTAAAAATTCGCTAAACGGTTTATGAAAATCCAGATTTGAAATTTTCATTTCTAACGACATTATTAACTCGGTGAAAAAGAAATCTATTTATAGATAAGATTTATGAAAGTATAATATTGGATCCAAGGTACAAGAATTCGCTATTCAAAAGCTCTGAAGAAGGTTGCAAAACCCATCTACTTTCCATTCAAAGATTCTTAACAAACATTCTCAAAACTATGCAGCATGATATTGCAACCCATGAAGAAAACATCACCTCTACCAGTGACATTGAACCTGAATTGGAAACTTTAGGTTTATAGGTAGCTGAAAAAGCTATTGTCAATATATTTCACTTTGACTCATGTTTAGAGGATTTAATAGCATCAACAGAGTCAAATGTAACAAAAGAGCAGGGAGGCAAGAAGAAACTCCATTGGCAAACTTTTCAGCTTCAAAAACCAGAAAAAATGACCAATGAACTGAAGAATTACTGTGTTCAACCAGCCACAGATGCAGATCCAACGCAGTTGGTAGAGAGTTTACAGATTTTCTTCCAGAACTAGCTTGTCTCACAGCAAATGGGTCAACCCCCACCACACCAATTGAGAGCGAAAAGTTTGCTTTTAGCATTGGGGAAGTGTACTCACCTCTATTATAACTGACGACTTATGATTGGAGAAAACTAATGCTGGAATTATAACACATTTTCAACTGAAATTTGAGTACAGCATTTTATGCCTGTGCTTTAATCATATCGGGCAAGATGGGCAATCTTAAGAGAAGGAATTTTTGCAGAGAATTTTTTGTGGCTAGATTTAGTTGTTTGATCAAGTTTAGCTTTACTGAAGAATGTCTATATTGTTGTAATTATTAATTTATTTATATTAAAATGGAATAAAACACTGTAAAACAATAGGTTTAGTCTCAAGTTTTCATGTTCACAAACTTTTCAATAAATTAAAAAAATAAAATAAATAAATGCCAATTTTAATTTCCATACATCATATAATTCATGACTGATTATATAATTATTAATTGGTATTGACTATTAATAAACAAGAAACAATGATAATTTCTCCAATTATTATCCAGATCAACTCTAATGGTTAGTGGTTACACAATTGACATTGGTAAGTTATATGAAACATTTCAATTACTATTTAATGCCTATTAGCCACTCCAAAAGTCATTTATTATAAGAAGTCGCTAATAATTTAATAAATCAGTATATTGAAGGAAAAGCTAAAATAAAGAAGAATTGGCACCAGCATCAGCAAAGAAGAATAAATTGGAACCGGCATCAGCAATAATTTTAGGATCAGCACATCACTACTGGAGACTAAAAAAAAAAAAAATAATTACGAATAAAAAAAAAACTAAAATGACTGACATCTTCAGGAAAAAAAGTTTCAGCCTCTCAAAGTTTGGAATTTTCTAATAGCCTTTCTTATATATATATATATATATATATATATATATATATATATATATATATATATATATATATATATATATATATACCGTATATATATATATATATCATAGGGCACTCTTAAAAAAAATTATAATAATAAAAAAATGACAAGTCTTTAAGAAAAAGTTGCAGCATCTCAAAGTTTAAAATTTTCCCATAGACTTTTCTTATAAAAAACTTAGACTTTAAGGTCATTAGGACCATCCTAGTTCAGGTTATGATATTTGTTAAGTATACACAGATTTATTCTGTGTATAATTAACAAAATATATAACCTGAACTAGAGGGCCTAAAATAAGACCTAACCTGGATAGATTGACAATGAAAAGTCTATGAGAGTTTTAATAACTTTGAAAGGCTATAACTTTTTTTTATTAATGGCATTAGTCATTTTCATTTTTTTTTTATTCATTATTTTTTTTGTCTATCCTGTGATTTTTATAAAAATCGGTGATGGGGCAATTCTGCTCTACTATTATCTTTATTTTTTTTTTATACTTCATTACTATTTTTTTAAAATCTATGGTATGATTTTAATAAAAGTCGGTAATGTTCTGCTCTACCATTACCAATTTTTAAAAAATTATTTACAGACGCTTTGTAGCTACATAAAATCAAATCATTGATAATGTGAAAAAAAAATAAATAAAAAAAATTGATATTGATACATCAATAATCTGAAATACATTTCAGTAGTTTCTTCATTCCTACACAAATGAGATGAAGCCAAATGATTTAGATTATTTCAAAATGTATGAAAATCTGTAGAAAAAAACTTACCGTAAAATAATTTTTTCATACCATTTGTGTAATTTAAATATTTATAGTTTAAATATGGTATTTATATGAAAATTATGTAGTGGAACTACAATTACCAATATGAAACTATTTTGGTATCATCCCAGTATATATATATATATATATATATATATATATATATATATATATATATATATATAATATATATATATATATTATATTATATATTATATACTATAAAAAATAATATATATATATATATATATAAATATATATAATATATATTGACCCAACTGACCAAAATGGACCATAGCCCTAGATATCAACATAATAATAGACCTTGAACTATTTTAATTAAAGTAAATTAAATGAATTAAAATTTGAAATTAACTATTCGAGCACTTACCATTCTAATATCTCAAGTTGATTACTTGCTAAAAAAAAAAAAAAAAAAAAATACCTATAAATGAAACGAAAGTTTTTTTCAAATATCCTTCGGCAATAATTGATTATTCACTTCGCGCCTACTTGCCTATTCGCAAAGACCTTCAACAATCTTTCTGCTTTGCCAAGGCCTAAGCCATCTAACTGGTTTTAAGACCTATGTAAAGTCAAAAATTAAAAGGGCGTCATACTCTTTACTTCTCTTACTTTTTAAGACATTCTTTAAGAAAATAAATTCATGCGGTATACATAGTATAAATATAATTTAACTTTAATTATATTTATACTATGCAGCAAATTTCGACATAATATATATATATATATATATATATTTTTAACTGCAGTACAAGCTTTAAAACATAACCAGTAGATAATATTTCGGTTTTATGAAAATTAAAGGATGTTTTCCACGAAATTCTATCTTGATATGAATGGAACACTTGGCCATTGGTATGACTAGTAAATTTATCTGGGGAAAGCATGACCCCTTTATTTCATATTTTTGGTAAACCTGTTATGAACTTTTATTGAATAAACAAATTTCTGGGGGTAGGGAACCAGCTGGCAATCTGGGTCCAATACCACTCTGCCCCACCGTAGTTGCGACAATGTACTATAAAAACTACTAAAAACATAAAGACATAAAGAATATAGAGACAGTAAAAAGCCACATGGGCCTATCGAGACTGTCCCATACTCAACCCACTACCCAAACCTCCACATGCAAATCCACAAAAAGCACCCTAGGGATTGTCAATTTGTTGTAACTAACAAATCCCACCAATTGGCTTAGTAAACTAATGAATTATATAAAAATATGATACCCAAACCATCCACATGCATTAATAACTAAGTTATGGTCACACATGCCATCTAACTATAACTATATCACAACTAAAAACCGCCAATTTGGCTTCGTCACATATATGTATAATGACACAATATCCAACCCATCCATAAACGAATTTAACCCTTTCTTAAATGTTGCCAATCGACAGTCACACAACAACCTCCCATCTGGACAGAACATATTCCAAAATTTCAACCAACCCATTACTTGAATGCTGCTTTCTTATATCAAGATGGCATGCTTCCTTCTTAATTTTCTTATTATGCCCGCTGGTCACCTGTCCAATGTTTCTACATTAATGAAAAATTTATTAATCTCTGTATTATATCAAAGGATGTAAATATTTTGTAGACTTGTATCTGTTCCATCTGAGAAATAGCCTTTCTAAAGGAAACATTTCATAAATAATTACAAGAATTATAATCATAGACATACTTAAATAAAAAAAGACAATTTAATAATTGTGATATAAGTTGAAATATTATAGATATATAAAGTATTTATTTAATATAAGGAGGAAAAAAATTGTGAAAAATAATAACTATCAATGGACAAAAATAGCTATTATAAAGTTTATAAATTATATAATTAAAATTATATTCTATTTTACTTCATTAATATATTAATTTAGATTTTAAGTTCCTGAAAAGCGTTGTGGAGTAGGTGAAAAAATTTAAAGATGTAAGAATTTTTAAAAATTAAAGAAATAAAAATGAGAATAGAATAAGAAAATATTCCATTAAAGCATAAAAAAATAAGAAATAAGAATAAAAAAATGGAAAATTATAGTGAATATACACTAACCATATATATCTATATATACACCAACCTCACAACCTATATAGATCACTAACAACTAATATAACTATATACATACCAATACTATACACTAACTTATATAATTCCTATATATCATAATACATATATATAAACCCTATATATATAATATATATATAACTAACTCAAGTATATACTAACACCTACAACAAACGTAATATATATATAATAATATATATATTACTACATACACCTACACACCTATATATATATACAAAATACTATAACACATTACATACCATAACATATACATACATAATATATACAAATAATAATAATATATACACATATATATATACTATATATTATATAATATATATTTAAAAATACCGCAAGCCGACAAACCAACGTGGGGACACACACAACACAAGCCAAACGAGTAACACTCAATATATAACAAATATATAACTATATATTTTAAATATATATATAATATATAATATATATAATATATATATTATATATATATATTATATTTATTAATATTATCTATATATAATATTATATATATATATAATATAATTATACTAATATAACAATAACAGTAATATAATACTATAATAAAATAACAAAACATATACACCATATATATATTTAAACAACAATCACATATCCAACTATCCACAGACCATACAATACACCCCACAACATATCACCAAACACCCTACAACTACACTAATCAATACATATATAACCCTATACACCACACACACACAACACCAAAAAAACACAATATTACCTATATAATATAGTATATATATTATATAATATACAAAATAATAAACAAAACCAAACAAACAAACAATGAACAATACAAAAAATATATATACACCAAAATAAATAAACATACAACACATAACATATATATAAACCACTATATCTAATCAAAAAAAAACCACAACCACACCCAACTTAACGTAACAAACAGCGGATAAACTGGAAGAACATATATATATATATATAAATTCAATATAAGGGAATAAAATAGTGTAACATTAATAGTAATTTGAAAATTTAAAAAAAAAAAAATACATCATTTTATTCATATAAAAAATTCTTAATTTTGATCTCTTAACAAAATGATTGACAACTGCCTTCCTTTATAATTTTGTAGCTATGATGAACTCTCATTAAAGCCAGTTCTGTTAGGTTTTCTCCTCCTGTAGAATTGAAAAAGTATGTTTTGAGCCTTTTCAGAGTAAAAAAATATTTTTTGGAGTTCACGTTTTGAGTGAAAATGCTAAAATCCTTAACAATCTAAATGTGACTGTACAGATCAAACTTATTTACAAAATTCGCAAAATTTTGAATAGATGTCAATGGAATGAGTAACTTTACAAAGACTGGTAAGTATGGATCTATGATTCGCGAACTTGCTCTCTAACTGGTTTCAAAAATCATCAAGAAAATAAATTGTAATTGCCCTATAACTTTTCATTTTACATTGATTTTTACAAGAGGCATTATCATTTGTTCATTATCAGAAAGCAGAAGTTCTTTTGCAACTTCCAAAATGTTTGAAAATGTTTCATTGATGTTTGCTTGAAAATCCTTCAAAACAAACCACATTTTCAGTATAATTAAGAGCAGTTGCTCTCACTAATTATGGAGAATGCAATGTAAAACATAATGGAAGAGTGTTTGAGAATAAAGTAAAAGACATAAATAAATAAACTTAAAACAAATTTGCTTTTGCTTACAGACTTGTAAATATCTAAGTTTTTTTTTTTTTTGAAAAAGGTTTAATATTTTTATCCATTCAAGCTCCCCTTAAGCTTCAACAATGCTTTTAAAATTTTTAAATTTCCAACAACCTTGTTACGCCCATTCGTGAGAGTTTTGTCCATTTTGTGTTTGGGAAAATCTTTTCTATTTTTTTTTTTTTTTTATTAAAATAGTAATCGGCCTTGGCAATCTAAAATAGCATATAGTTGCATTCGATGTGCCATAAAGTTTCCAATGTGTTGTGCTTCACAGGGATGTGAACAGCAATGAACATCTAAGGCCGCTGGATATTTTCAACAGCTTAAACACCTCTAAAACATTTCTTCATTGCTTTTACACCATCATATCGTTGTCCAATCAGAAAGTCACTATTTATATCAAAATTCGTAGTATTACCTCCAATGGAGATAAGGAAACAAAGAAACAGTTAGAAGCTACATGGGTCTATCGAGACTGTTAAGACATTAAGAAATTAAGAATATAGAGACAGTAAGATGCCACATGGGCCTATCGAGACTGTCCCAGTCAACCCACTAACCAAACATGCTCATGCAAATCCACAAAGCACCCTAGGGATTGTCAAATTACTGTAACCAAAAATCTACCAATTTGGCTTAGTCAAAAATAATGATATATATATATTATTACGTTGAGAGTAATACAGGAATCAGAAGGCTAGATACAACAACGTTTCTTGTCATAATCTATTTAAACGAAATAATAGACACAATTAATATATTGAAAACAATTAACAATAATAATAATAATAATAATAATAATAATAATAACAATAATAATAATAATAATAATAATAATAATAATAATAAGATTATAAAATGAGATATAAAAGTTACGCATGAAATAATGCGTTTTCTCTTTATAATTAACAATTCTATTTAGGATAGACTATTATATTTAACCAATAAATTTTTGCGCATAGATTCGTTATATAATTGAATAAAATATTAAAAAGTTACTTAAAATCTAAATAAAATGTAATACACAATAAAGGTTATTTATGCTAAATGATTTTTACTAAGTATCACTACAAAGAATTATTCACTTTACGAAATGGCACAAAAATTAGGCTTTAGAAAATAACACGAAATGCTGACCTTGTAGCATTCGAGGGCAAAGGTTACACTGAGATTGATGGAGCACTAAACGTGTGTAACAAAATCACTGATGCTCACAAAAATAAATGTTAAAAGATTTAGACGAATTATCTATGATGGAATACAGGTTATTTGACGTTATAGAGGAGCTTCCAGAATGCATTGTTTCGAGGCGAAAAGGCGGGATCGATGACCAATAGCAAACAAGAATTTTATCACGTGAGAAGGAGGATGATAATATGAAAAGAAGAAAGACATGAACCAAACAATGGGAAAATCGGAGCGTCGTGAGGAATTAAGGTGTAAGTCTGCATTGGAGCAGGAATGCTGCGGTAAGATGTGCCGTAGAGGCTGGTTGAAGGCGTTTGAGAGGCGCGAGGAGCGTTTGTTAGGGCTGCTGAGGGAGCCGTAAGCGATGCGTGAGCTGTGCGTGGAGCGACAGCCGGAGCTGGAAGCGGAGCGTAAGCTGTGCGTTGAGCGACAGCCGGAGCTGGAGCGTAAGCTGTGCGTTGAGCGACAGCCGGAGCTGGAAGCGGAGCGTAAGCTGTGCGTTGAGCGACAGCCGGAGCTATGGATGGAGCCGGAGGCAGTGGATTTATCGTATTCACATAATGTCGTTAGGCGGAATTGAAGGTGCAGTTGAGACGCAGGGTTGTCCATTTAGATCGATTTTTTTTTTTTTTATATATATATATATATATATATATATATATATAGCTTGTTTACGTTAGGTGTTTCCCTGTCTGGAGCAGGTGATTGCGTTAAGTCGTTGACGTTATCGATGTTTGCAGGATCGGGAGGCGACATAATTTATAAATGTTAATATACGATTGTAAAAAAAAATTTTAAAACAATATTACGAGACAAAAAATATATGCTTAAGATGCGATTTGCATACGCTAAATATTATAAAAATAGTGGTCAGGGACCAAATAACACACTAAATACTACAAATAAGTATGCAAAGGATGACAAAAATATATAGGAGGCCGCTTTTACGGGCCAAAATAGTTTAAAACTGATGAGTTGAAAATGGTAATTTGGGCCGGAAATGGCCTTGATAATATTCTAAAAAAATTTTTTTTTAAAAAAATATATTAAATAAGTTTCCGCTGCAGGCTGTGGATCCTGTTGAGATGAGAGAGATTTCAGGGTAGCTGTAGGTATGCTGGGATGGAACGACAGCAAAACTCCAGGGGCATCACTATTACGTTCAGAGTAATACAGGAATCAGAAGGCTAGATACAACAACGTTTCTTGTCATAATCTATTTAAACGAAATAATAGACACAATTAATATAATGAAAACAATTAACAATAATAATAATAATAATAATAAAATAATATAATAATAATAATAATAATAATAATAATAATAATAACAATAATAATATAATAATAATAATAATTAATAATATATAATAAGATTATAAAAATGAGATATAAAAGTTACGCATGAAATAATGCGTTTTCTCTTTTTATATTTAACAATTCTATTTAGGATAGACTATTATATTTAATCACATAAATTTACATGACTAATTCTTAATATTGAATTTAAATATTTTAAAAATTTTACTTAAAATCTAAATAAAATGTAATACACAATAAAGGTTATTTATGCTAAATGATTTTTACTAAGTATCACTACAAAGAATTATTCACTTTACGAAATGGCACAAAAATTAGGCTTTAGAAAATAACACGAAATGCTGACCTTGTAGCATTCGAGGGCAAAGGTTACACTGAAGATTGATGGAGCACTAAACGTGTGTAACAAAATCACTGATGCTCACAAAATAAATGTTAATAAGATTTAGCGAATTATCTATGATGAATACAGGTTATTTTGGACGTTATAGAGTTCCAGAATGCTTGATTCGAGGGCGAAAAATGGCCGGATCGAGACAATAGCAAACAAGAATTTTATCACGTGAGAAGGAGGACGATAATAATAATGAAAGGCAAGAAAGAGAAGGTTAATAATAATAAGTGATATAATTATATATATATTTATATAATATATATATATATATATTAATATTATATATATATATATAATATTATTATATATATATAATATAATATATATATATATATATATAATACCCAAACCATCCACATGCATTAATAACTAAGTTATGGTCACACATGCAATCTAATATTAATAACTACTGTAAACTAAAAACCCGCAATTTGCTTCGTCTAAATATATTATAAGATACCCAACCCATCCATACCCATCCAACCTTTTCTTAATGTTTCACCACTACTCCTTTCTCGTTTAAATACACCATTTCTTCCCTCCTATCGGTAACTCTGACCACAATCTTGTAGCTCTTAATTATAATACCTTTTCTCCAGAGCTCCACCATGCCTTAAACGCTAATTTTCTGGCACTATTAATCGGGCTATTGGGGGGAATTGCGCTTGTTTTTTGGCTTAACTACTCTTCTGGAATGATATCCTGCTTTGACTGGGGAGCCCTGTCACCGCTGAAAAGGTGGGAGCGTTAATCACCGATGCGGATGAACAGGTTTCATTCATCTTCAACTAAATCTTTTTCTTCCCAAAATCCATTGTTCGATTTGAAGATTGTTCTTGCGCCATTAGGAGAGAGACATTGCGTTATCGGGCCATGGAAAAAATCGTCTCCTATTACTCTACTAATTTTCATTCTGCCGGAATCGTTGCAGGGGATTACTATTCGACAGGCTAAGGGCACTTTCATAAAAGGAAAGTTGCGACAACCTGCTTGGTTTCTCCTTCAGATAAAAATTTCTGGCACCTTGCCAAAAACATCTCTACCAACTTTTGTAAATCTCCCTTTCCTCCCCTTATTCGCTCTTAACCGTTCTGTTGCTAACTCTCCTTTCTGAAAAGGCCAATTTCTTTTCGGCCTCCTTTTTTCATCTAATTCGACCCTGGATGAATCTGGCATCCCTGCCTCCTACTCCATTCTCCTCTCCAGGTTTACAATGACTTTTACCTCTGGATGTACACAATGATCGTGATAATGGGATCTGATAACTATGAACGTTTCAGGAAGACCAGTGGACAGGATTGGCATTCCTCCCCGTGTTTTGAGCGAGTGTGCTCTTTTGAGCTGGCGCCTGTCCTCGTTCAACCCTACTCTCTATGTCTTAACAAAAATACTTTCCTCAGTGTCTAGAAGCTCGTGTATTTCAAACCGACTGCGAAAAAAAGGAGGCCGCTCTGATCCTTCAAAACTATCGCCCTATAGCTCTCACTTGTATTCTATCATAAAATCTTTGAAACTCTCTTAACTCTCATTTCCTGGACATCTGAGTTCTCATTCCCTTCATTCAGTCATCAGTATGACCTTTGAGGCTCGAAGTCAAATGGTGACATACTTTCCTATTCTACTGATTTGTTTTCTTCTCCCCTTAAAGTTTTGCATGGTCGGGATTCACATATTGTTTTATCTCGTTTGGCACGCGTCGTTGCTCTCTAAGTCCCTTCCTAAGGGTTTCCTCCTTCTCTTTGCCTTCTTATGTCTAGTTTTCTCTCCGATCGTTCTATATCAGCACTCGTTGATGGAGCGACCCTTCCTCCTTTCCTGTTAATTGTGACGTTCCGCAAGGTTCGGATCTATCTCCCACTTTATTCCTACTTTTTCATCAACGATCTTCCTAGCTGTACTTCCAACTTTGTTGTACTCTTTATGCGGTGACTCAACCCTCCACTCTTCTTACTACTTTCAAATCTTCGCTCCCTCTTGTT
>JABUQX010029314.1:0-25000 GCA_015478945.1 Trachelipus rathkii | reverse complement strand
AATAACTCAGTTAGTGAAATAGAGGGAGCGTCTTTCTTGAGTTCTTTCTTCAAGGATAGACCAAGTTCAAATCTCCTTGGTCCTTCAACAGTTCTCAGTTCTTCTCGAACTCAACAAGATACGCCTCCACCTTTTTCGCCTTTCCAATTCAGTACGTCTACTCATCACACAGACTTCTCAGGTTTCCATTCTAGCTCTCCATCTTTTCTTCCTTCAGACTCCTTTCAGTTACCTTCACTTTCTCAAACACCACCAGCTCCATATAATGTAGTTGGTGAGGTTCTCGGTGATCCTGCTCATCTCCAACTTGATGACAGTGATCTCGAGTTAATTCATATAGGAGAGGAAGATTTAACCAGGTTCAACTTTCCTCCTCGTCCGTTTACTCGACGTATGGGACCGGTACCTGATTTGCCCAACGTAATGGAAACTCCTCTAGAATACGTACTCAATAGAAGAAGGAGTAGTTTGTTATAGACCGGTTAGCAGTTGACAGTTTTCAGAGTTTTCAAAAAAAGTTAACGGTTATCAGAAATTCAACATTCTTTTCTTCAATAGGATCTGCCGGTGTTCACTGAACTGAACACTTGTTCTTGTGGTATTTCGCTCTTTTCATCATCATTTTCCCGTTTTCCTTCATTCTTCCTGGTTTCTGGGAATTCTGGGAGGGGATGGTCATATGGGGTTGCAGGGTGAAATTAGCGGAATGCAATGCGGATAATTCGCTGATGCGATGCGGATTAGCTGATGCAAATGCGGATGAGATAGCGGATGCGGATAATGCTGATGCAATGCGGATGATGCGGATGTAAATACGGATACATGCACTCATCTCATCTCTTTTCATTTAAATTAGCTTCAGACATAATTAGTACACTGTAGAATCTTTACATTCATCTCAGCCTCACTGAATACTTGCCTATAATTTTATCAGAACATGCTTGTTGGCTGTAGTATTAATTATTATTATTTTTAATTTTAATATTTAATATAATATTTAACTGAAATTGTATGTGAAATTTGTATATATTACTTCCCTGCTAGGTTAATATTAAGTTCATATTTTCACATAAACACAGATAACAGAGTTGAAGCTTGCCTTCGTGGTATTCAACTACAATTATGATATAAGCCAACAACTTGTATGTTCTTTTTGCTACTCAACATATTTTCAAATTTTGATACACTGACACTTATTATGTGCATAATATAAATTTGTAAATATGATTAAAAATTTATAAAAAATAAATCAGAAATGTAAAGATATTGACTTTAATTAATTTTATCAGATACTTTAATAAAAGTTCATTAATGGAATTTGTAAAATTGGTAAAATTTCTAAAACAAATATTTACTATTGAATCAGAAATTAATTAAATTCAAGTAATTAAATAATGCTGAATTGTAAATATTAAATTATTAAATTTAAATTTTGTAGAAAGGAACAAGAATTACTGTTATTATTTTTGTAACACCTACACGGATGCAAATAATAGAGCAGGTATTATTCTCCTTGCAGTTGAAGACTCTCTCAGCTGTCGGCGCCAGCGAGTTGGAAATGCTCCGCCACGAGGGAAAGCTGCTGCAAGAAGAATTCAACATTCATGTCAGGGTAAATTATAGCTCGGGTCGGGCTATCCACGACTGTCCTTCCCGTGTGAAAACCCTCATGAAATCCGACGCAGATTTTATTCTTAGATGGGCGCTTACACCCTTGAATTGGCAGAGAAAAGTCCATTATGAATGGGAAAAAAAATCAGTTAATGTCTTCGAGCCAACAAAACTTTACAGTCGAGGGTGTACCCATTATTATGGATATATTGAGGATTTAACTACGGAACAAAATGACACAGCCGGAGTATAACGACCCCTTATATCAGATACCTTAAAAAGAAGCAGATACCTTCAAACTCCGATGCTTTCAGATGGATTACATGTTGTTCCTGGAATCTCAGTTGCCTCACTCCTCTACAGCGTATTCGACTCCTCGGTTGGAGTACCCATCGACCTCGAGTCATCGACTATTCGTCTGTTTAGTCTCAGTCCAGCCGTAAGGTTACGATTTCTCGATCCATCTTATGACGATCTTCAATTCTTCACCGTTACAAAAAGTTATTGACGAAGAGAAACGCTTGCTTCAGTCACATAGGCAGCGTTTTCCTCACTAACAGAATACATTTTTCAGCTTTAGGTTTAAGTTTTGTAAATAGTTATCAGTTATCAGTCTTTTGGTTTTCAGTTTGTGTGTGTAATAGGGATGTAAACTTTCAGTCTTCATTCAGTCCTTCAGTCATTCAACCATCTTTTCGCCGTCTACCACTCACTTACAGTTCAGATCCAACAGTTATGATTATAAGGAATTTGAGTGGGGGCGTAGTTTTAGTGAGGGGGATGTTGGGGTTGCTGTCGCAGCAGCTCCAGGCCCACCCTAATATATCCAGATCCACCCTAATATATTCAGACCCATCCTAATATATTTTGGTGTATACAATTTATTTATATATTTGCCTTCTAATCATGTACTGTTTTTCTCCCATATTACTAATTCACATCGTTTTTAGGCATCTTGATATATATGGTAGTAAGCCATTTTCAGCATTAAATTTTTTCTGTGTGGCCAATTTTCATTGGCCTTCCTCATCATCGACTTTGAGTCCTTTGCCGACAAAAGGAAGTCACATATCTAAGGAAGTAAGATTATTTACCATTTTACGTGTATTATAGCTTCTTCTTTTTTTTTTAGATATGTGCGATTGCTCCATTGATTTGAATGGCTTGTTTATTCATGTTCGTCTTGTTTTAGGAATCTCCAGTTCCCGAAAAGCCCTCGTCATTCCTAAAAGACGCCTGAATAACCCTATCAGAGGGATTCATTAATCCCCTAGGGTAAACGCCATTTTTCAGTATTATTTCGTTTTGTTTTCTGCTATGGAGCACATTTATATATATATATATATATATAATTTATATATATATATAGGTTATATAATATATTATATAGTATAATATATATATATATATAATATATATATTAAATATATATATATATTATATCTATTCATATATATATATATAAATTATATATATTATATATATATATAAATTATTAATAATATATATATACTATATATCATGCCTATTCTTATTACTTTCAAAGCGAATTCATTCAGGGGCCCACAGCAAGTTGCGCATTTCATTCAGGGGACCACGACCAAGTTGCGCATTTCATTCAGGGGACTACAGCAAAAGTTGCACAGTTCACTGACCCACGATTTATTACCAAACGTTCTATACCTGGGTTCATTACCAACATTTTGTCACAGGCTTATTACAAGACTTTTTATCACGGGTTTTCCTTTGGAGTTCTTCTCTTAGTTCATTCAAGCAAAACAGAACATCAGTCAAACATCAGACCACAACGTTAAGTGTTTGTTCTAATTTATTTTGCATCCTCTTCTCCACACACACATTAACCTTCTTGTTCCAAGTAGTAAATAACCCTTACTCTGGAACTCGAACTCGAACGCAAATTCAACATTTATCGGTTTGTAGAACAAACCTACAGTTATCTGATATCAAACTTTAGCTTAATCCTCCCCCAAAAGTTTCAACTAATAAACGTGATTTTAAAACGTTTATTCTTTTCCCTATTTACGAAACTTCCTGCCCTACCTATTCAAGGCGGAGTCTTCAGTTCCAAGAGGATTAACTTACAGGATTCTTCGACTGTTGCAGAAGAACCGATTAGGAACATTCAGGTGATTAATTAGATGTGGTTACCGTTTGAGAAAGTAGCTTATCCGTTGAGTAACAGTGGTGAGGGTAGATAGATAAATTAACCATTTATTAATTTATTAACTGACTACTTTATACTGAATATCGCTGCTGTTATACATTTCTAAATATCACACTTTCACAATAGTAGAAAAGCATAAGATAGTAAAACTATAGCATCTTAAGATTAAGTTATATTAAATAGTATCTAATATTTTCTCTTTCTATATTATATCTCAGTATATTTGAACTCGAAGGACAAGATTTGATTATTACAGCGGATTTACGTTAAATTTCTGAGACAGTTACATCATCTAGTGTTTATATGCAATCTTCGCAGCATCTTGATAATTATAATTATCTACTCTACTGTATCACACTTGCTCTTAAATTTCTTATGGGTAGTATGGGGAACTCTCTTAACAGTACACAAGGGATAAGCTACTTTTTCAAGGGGTTCACTAACTCTAATTAATCACTCTGATGTATTATCCTAATATAGGAATTTCTTAACGCCGTCTTTTACTTCTCTTCTATTCATCACGCGTGAGCAACATATGTCTCGTCATCTACGCAATGTGAGTAACGGTAACGCTAATCAATCTTCTCTTGATGTTAGCAGCATGCGCAATGACTCTGCTACTGAGCCTATATTTATAAGTAATATTTTATAATAGGTATAGGTAGTGACAGGTAACTAGTTTTCGTTAAATAAAGGTGACAATACGTGATAATAGAATCACGGTTTATTAAAATTTACACGTATTATATATATTGAAACTTTTATTCTAGAGAGTACGGTATTAATGTTCGTGTGAGTACTAATATTTATTAAAAACTAATAGAAATACTGTCGGTAAATTTAGTGTGATTTATATGAAAAGTATGATAAAAAATCCGAATATTTTGTTATGTATAATATATTTTGCACGTTATTCTGAGAGACGTATCGACACGTATTCTATACTCTAGAGGTTATATAGTGTGTATTATTTTTACTAAGCTTATGGAATCAAGAAGGTATAATGTGCTATAGTTAGTGGACGATATAGTAGAAATAGGCAAAAATACATATAGTCAATAAATTATAATACCAAATTATAGACGTTGTGGTCACTAGCATGCTTTTGCATTCTAGATGTTAGTTGTTTTAATATGATACTTTTGAATAAATGTAAAAAATAACACTTAAGTAGAAGTATATTACCAAACTATACGACATTCTCCTTCTTTGCTCGCACTACAAATATTGAATCCTAATTTATAATAATTATCTTGCTATGACTATATAGACGGTTAAAAATAGTAATTTATTGTTCAGTGGTAATCAGAAGAGAGAAGAAATCTTCACGAGTATAATATAAAACCGCAAAGAAAGTCATAGAGAGTGTACTTCTGATCTCCAATACAATTAAGTGTTTATTCAAGAAGTTATCCGCGATGACTCTCATTTATTTTATACTCTCACTCAACAGTTTTATCATTTGTGAGTGTATACGAGATGTCTCTAGAGTATATTTTAATGAAGTTACACTATGTGAGACGGGTCATGTGTCTCTCGATTGATACAGCTATAAATGTACTAATTTCATGCATGGTGAGAGTGTGTACACAAGATCGTAATATATGAATTCATACTTAGAGATAATTATTTGTAAAGGTATAAAGTTATATAGAGACTTATGAAGTAAAATATGCATACAATTTATCTAAAATAGATAACTTACTTACTCCTATAACTAGCTCACTACTATTTATATTAAGCTAGGTATAGTGAGATATACTTACTCGTTCTTTAAAATTATATATTAATATTAGTAATCACGGACATTGGAGCAATCACATCTTTGCTCTAGAACATAATACGCACCTACTATACGCAATGCAATAATATATAGTATATTCACCTCACTAGAGCACACTCTATCACAATTGGCACATCTACGCTCACTCAATATAAATCGCTATAATATCCTTCATCATCTTTGTATATTAGTATAAAATAATATTAAGTAGGTATATATTAGTTTTACTTTATACTATGTATATATTTATTTGTAAATGTTGCTTCATGCTAGTGATTAAAACATAGGACCCGAAATAGTCAAATACTGATATATATCATGTGTTCTCTCGCTAATTATGGCCACAATATTATGTGTTGGATATATCACGTGTACGGTCAGATCTCCACATTGATATGAGGTGGAATAAATATTCAGGTTTTTCTAAGGCATATCTCGATCGAATGTGTATTGTTCTTCAGGCAAACACTTGTACGTGATACATTTCATCTAATACAATCACGCAGTACTAATTATCGTATAATACTAAAGGCTTATTCAAATCTAAAGTGAGCTATATAACGTATATCTTGATCCTAAAATAAAATAAACAAGTAAATAGTAAGCTATAATACATCACGTATAAATAAAATAGATATACTTATTAATTTATATCTCTCTGCTATCATATGAGCTAGTATAATGGATAGACTATAAACCATTATAGTTCGGCAAAGGATTCACACAAGAATATGATTGAACAAGATAAGAGTCAAAAATCACATTAGTACATTTATTAGGCTCACTCAACATAGAAAACCGTATATATTAACGTGGATCGAATAAATAATGATAGATATATACTTTAATCTATATGACCATCAAGTTTACAATAAAATCAGCCAAAGATAGCTCAACTCTAAAAATGATGATAGTAGAGAATTAGTAAATACTGGATCTAGATGGCCAGTACTCGCATATCTCAAAACTCCAATGAGCTACAGCGAAAAGGATAACATTTTTGGAATGCTGGTCAATTTTAGTGCGAAAATGTAAAAAAAAAAAAAAAAAAAAAAAAAAAAAAAAAAAAATCTCAAAAACTAGAATAGCTACATTTATATGAAAATTTAATTGTTTTTTATTAAAGCACAAATATAGCACAACGGACAAAAAAAATAAAAAAATATAGGGCAATTACTAATTTCATCGAAATTATTTTTTTTAAATTTTTAAATTTGAGGCTTACCAGGTAAAATTTAAGATAGGAAAATATAATCAAAACAAAATAACAAAAAATTAAAAAAAAGAATTAATGTTGTGTAGAATAAGTATAAGATAATATTGATTTTATATATGCACGTTAATGCTCTATTCATATGAGACTTTTTATATGGTTTTATTTCGTATTCTTGATCCATATAGAATAGACTTCTATTAAATTTTGCTTTTTTTTTTGACTAAGAATACCCAAGTATACTCCGCGCAACGATAGTAGGTACGCTCGGGGCTTCTCTCGCCTTCCGTGGGAAAACTCGGGTATGACTAATTCCTCCGGGGCAGGGTCTCCAGGAACTCGCAGGCTCTTTTGGTATTAGGGTGTCGCGGGGGTTCCTCCGCCCTCCCTACGGGGTATGGAAAATACCAAAGTCCCTCTGTTTCTCCGTCGGCTCGAGCCCCCTTAGTGTGCCGTATAAATCAATTTACAAATAAGTCATTAGTATCATACTAATATTTTTTTCAAAATTGTAGCTTATAGGATGACCTGGCAGATGCTATCATATATATATATATATCTATTAGTTAAGTTTATATGCTATATACTCATTAGATAATCTCATACGAGCTTGACTAATTCAATATCTCATGTCATCTCAGTATCCATAGCCTATGAAGACCTATATTATTCTATGCATTGGATGTCCCTGCTCTAAAATAAAAAAGCCACTAATATTGTTGATCTTATTGTGTTATTTTTTTTTAGCTCACTAATTTTTCTAACTAAAATTTTTACAAGATTCAAAAATGTATTCCTTTTGGCTGTAGCTTTTTTTTGTTTTTGAAATAAGCTATTTTTTTTTCTGTTTATTTTTTATATTATTTTTTTTTTTTTTTTTTTTTTTCATACAGAGGTCTCTCATTCCGCAGCTAAAGACGCATTTTTTTTGCCAGGATTCCCAGCAATTCGTATTCTCTTTCTAAGAGTGATGGGAGAATTGTGTTTTTGAGGATATCCCTCCAATAGGAAGTTGAAACTGCTTTATCGCTTATTAATATATATATCATGTGAAGTCATATATATATAATGTTATAAGTATATATGAAGCAGAGTTATTACATATAAAATATAGTACTATAGTGAGGATATATATATATAATATTCTATATATATATATATATCTAGGCCCCTTTAACTATATATATATATAGATATATATTATTAATATATATATAATAATACTTTATATAATATTAGTATAATATATATTACAGTTATAAATATATATTATAATATATTACTATATATACAATTATATTTTCTCTAGACTAATATAATATATATTTAATCATATAGTATATATATATTGTAAGTAATATTTGTAATATATAGGGGGGCCTATATATATATATACAAATATATACTTATATATATATAGTATATTTTTAGTATATTCAACATATATACTTATACATAATAGAGTATATATATGTCTTACAAATATAGATATATATATATATATATCTATATCTATATATATATATATATATATATATATGATATTTAGATATATATAATTAGTATATATAGTATATACAGTAATATGCATCATTTATATCTAATACTATATATATATAATTATATAAAATATTTTCTAAATGAACTGGTATTACTATCTAATAAAATGAAACTTGATTATAAATTTACACATACATAAACACATATATAACATACACGTATATATTTCATATAAACTCAATTATCATTCATAGTATGTAATGTGCTTACTACCTACATGCACATATATAGTATTATAGTATATATATCACTATTATATATAGCTATATATATAGCTAATTTATATTATTTATATATAATTTATATATCTTAATTAAAATTATTATATATCTGGTCTATACTATACATATACATAAAACTTCCTCTATCTTCTTTCAATACCATTAACCACTGTATACTGATAACTACCTACGGTATTTACAGCAATACTATAATACTATAATATAATATTATATATCGTATATAATTAATATATATATATATATACTATATAATATACTATTTATATATATACATATATGAGATGACATATTATAAATATATGTAAGTATCAAAGTTTTTATATATTTTTATATTAATATTCGTATTATTAACTATAATAATATATATATATATATAAATATAATATAATATATATATATATTATATTATATATATATCAATTTAAACTCAAAAATAGCCTATATACTATATAGTATATATACAAAATAATGTTTAATACGTGTCAAATATATATATACACTAATAAGTTAACCAATAAAAAGATAATTGGTATATAATAATAATAATATATTCTATTAATTTATTATGTTTATAATATAAGAATAATTTAAATTTAATTAATTAATTATATATGCATTTTGAGACTGACATTTTGGATAAAGACGTGATAAAAATAGAATAATTCAGACAGTGAAAAACAGAGCTAATAAATAAATACTGTGAAATTTGACCTAAAAGATGCGTAACAAAAATGTAATTATTATGATAGTATAAGATATACATTAGATCAGCTCAATTTTAATAGAATTGAGATAATTTTTGTCAACTCACTCAGGGAATATTCGTAGTAAAAGAATTTGCTGATTTTAAATTATTTTTAAAGATAATAGTAGTAGATTGAGATTTTGAATAAGTATATAAATATTTAATGTGATTGGAATAATAACTCTATTAGATATATAATTATGTATGGTCACTTTATTTTTGAGTTACTCCTATGTTAATATTTATGTGAGTTATTATCTCATAGTTTATTTATAATTATGTACTTGTGGTACAATTATTACTTAGGGTTAAATTTGAAAGTAATGTCATTTATTAAATTATTTTTTCATTTTATTTCTGTCTTACTGCTGCCGGAGCCTTCTTCTCGAATCAGAAGTGATTTTTGTGTCGAATACCCAGAAGCAGGGAAGAATAAATTTTCTGAGGTACCTAACTTTGTCTTTTATATGTGAAAATAGATCTATCGCAAAGATCAAGAAAGAATAACGTAAAAATTTATATAGCAAGAACTCTAACAAGAGATCTTCTCAGACAGATAGGAGAATACTCATCAAGGTCGCTTTTGATTCATACTGTTAGAATAGTTACTAATATTAAGGTAATATTTATCAAAGCATAGAAGGAAGATTATCAGGGATCTTATAAATCGGTATATATTAGATATACTCTTAAGATATAAAGTATAGAGTAGTATGGTCGTCAATTTCACACTCCAATAGTAGGACTAGATGTTATTACTTTCAAGGTAATTTAATATAATTATTCACGATATCAAGTATATATTAATTAAGTTTTATAGATATTAATTATTTTTATTTAAATTTTTATTTAGAATTAAAATTAGTACTTTTATTATTATATGATGGTATTTTTTTATTGGTGTGGTTGTTTGAGCGGGGTTGGAGCTTGATGGTATTTAAGTGAGAAGTTATCAGGTTGTGATGGATTCCCTGAGCTAAGCCGTGCAGCCTAAATAATCATAGTTTAGAGAGAATAGTGATAAGCACTTAGCGTAGGTAGTGAGGTGGGTGATTATAGAGGGTCCGAGTGATTAACGGCTTATGAGGTGGTGAGAGGGGAGTAAAGAGATAAGTGATGGGTAGAGAGAAGAGTGTAGATTAAGTGGGTTGATTGTAAATGTTTGGAGAGGGATAAAGTGAGTAGATCTGAATAGAGGGGAGGCTAAGCTAAGGAGAGTGGGGTTTTAATATGCTAAATGAATTAGATTAGAAAAATAGAAGGAGTTGAGAGATATGATGCACTCTATGGATTATGTGAACCATAGAAAAACAAAGCTGAAATAGGAATAGTAATAATAATAGATTATCTTGGACATATTAGTATAATATATATATATTAAAAGGAGAAAGAATACAAACGCTAAGATTGATAAAAGCTGATAGATTTGAATAATCATGACTATAGATAGTGAATAGATGTATAAAATGATCGTAAAAGTGAGAAGTGAAGAGTTAGAGAATATAATAAGTATTAATAATGATATAGGTATAAATAATAAGAAGTGTAAGTATGATAATAAGAGTAAAATAAATTAACATAGCGTTTAAATGATCAGTACGTCGAATTCTGAGAAACACACTATAGATTTATGATTGGACTACAAAGTCTTCGCTTAGAGCTGAAATTCTTTACTGAGCTACTGTAGATGATGTAGAAGCCGATAAACAAACGTGGAGAGCATAACCTATCAGCTATTTATTGGATTTATTTCAAACGCTGCTTGTATGACAACTGTATGCTCGGGGGATGTGCTATCATCTAGATAACTATAGTCGTCATTGCATTAACTCACCGTGTCATGTCCGTATATACATACGACTCAACCACGATAATATAAGAACTGTTAAGAGCGAAGAGTATCATTTACGAGAATCGATCAGACGATGTGAAGGAAATTGCACATGAGTCGTAGGCGCGTAATAGCTGCATACTATGTATATATATTATATATATGAGTAAAAAGCGGAAAGATTTAAATTTTCAGAGGAGACTCCTTGTTGGAGATTATAGAATAGCGTGAGAATTGAAACGAGTGATATAAGAGTTCACGCAAATATATAATTATTAATATAATATTTTAGTGATGCATATATTAAAGTGAGATATATTGAATTGACAGGATGGTAGGGTGAAAGAGTGATAAGCGATTATATTAGTATGAGTAAGTGAAAAGATAATGATTAATAAAAAATTTTATGGTGCAGGGGTCAACCTATTATGACGTCTATCTTGAGGCTAGGGATAGAAATGTAAAGTTATAGTTTGGAAAGGGTCCTGTATTATTAGAGTTTGATGGGGCGTCGTAAATATTGCTCAAAAAGAGAACTCAGTGCATCTAGTGTATTAATTAATCTCAGAAATAGTTTATTTGCTGTTTACGAGCACAAATAAAGCTCACTCTCGAGCAAAATTGTACATCAAGTATATATACATTGGAAGCACAATATGGTTTTGAGCATAACAGAAGGAGGGAGTGAGCAGCGTATATATAGAGTGTATAGTCGCTATGTTAGTGCTTTTTAAAATATAGTAAGCGCGACTCTATTGTGACGGCTTCTCTAAGTTATAGGTTCGCTTAATGCCTACGACTCGCTAATATAATCTGATGTATTAATTTTTAATACATGTAATAAGTAAATAGTATAGGTAGCTAAGAGTTTAAATGGATGGAGTATATTTATTGTAATTAAATATTAACTATTTAATATTATATAACTTTTATTAATCTAAACATTATTATATTTATATATTAATGTGATATTATAATACCGTTCAAAATCGTGACTATATATATATATGATATTTAAAGTTTAAGTAATTTTAGAAAAATAATAAATGATTAAGTATAATTTCGATTGTATATAAAGTATAGTAATATTAATAAAAATATATATAATATTAAGTAATATATATTATAATTATAGTATATATACAAGGAGTTTTTTTTTTAACATAAAATAATTATAATCTCAATATAATAGTCTTCTAGAGAACTAGCTGATATTATAAGTTTTGTATACTTATTGACAATGCAATAGTAGTTATATTACTTAAGAGGTATCTAAAATGTTTTAAAAAATGATCGCACCTGTGAGTGTTGCCTTATGGTATCAACCGTGAGGGGACGCTGCTGATAAGGACAGGAATAGGTGGGAATTGCTGTGATTGACTGCAAACTCTTGTCTAGCTGGATATACCGCCTTTTAAAAATTGGTGTGACGGACCTATTTTCTGATTCTATTTCTGCAGCATACGATACTCGAGTAGTAAGCTGGCCATCAATTTAGAGAATATGATAGAGAGCGTGTTGGTGTGATGAAAAGCGCACATGATATGTAGGTGAGACTCAAAACATCGTAGGACCGCCAAACGTTCCCATGGCTTGATAATGATATATACTCATAGAGATACAAAGTGGAGTATAATTGAGTTAAGATTTATTTTTGGAGGTTTATGAATATATAAGGTGTGAGATGAGGGTGACTCAATATATAATAGTGAAGATATCATTACTCAAAGTAGAATATTTAGATACTGATAGTTGTTTAATATGATAAATGTGAATAAGTGTTGTATGTGCACAGAGATCAACACGCAATGGTAAAGTTAAAAAGGAATGGTAGGTTAGTTGTGTGAAACAATAGTGAGAGAAAATTATATATATATTTTAATATATGGAGTTCGAATTACTTATCAATAGGAAAAATGATTACATTCCTCTTAATAAAGTTTTATTGATTGCGTAGTAAAGGAGATTGCTTTGAACATTCTAAATATTCCTTAAAATTAGAATATTTGGAACTTGCATTCACAATTTTTCAAATAAACGCATTATTTAAGTTTTTTGTTTTAAAATTAAATGTTCTCTGAATGAAAATTTAAATATCATATTCAAACAAAAGCTATCATGTGATTGTAGGATAGGAGTACCGTTCGATGGACTCGTGTTAGGTTTGGGCTTGGTACAGGATTCAAGTTAGGTTTGGGCTTGGTATAGGATTTAAGTTAGGTTTGGGCCTGGTATCGGCTTGAAGTTAAGATTGAACCAACGAGTACTTGAGAGAACTTTTTCTCATCTTTAAGGCCTTCATTCGAAGAAATAGGAAAAATAATTAAACTTATGAGACTCTGGTGAATAGGGTAGTGATGTATTAGTGATGAGAGAGTAGTAGTATAATGCATATAATAGTAGAGTGAATATGATAGTAATAAGTTTGAGTGTAAAAAGGTATGAGAGTAGAAGTTATGCAGTGGATCAATGTAGTAGCAAAATCAGACGTGTTCATTAGTAGGCATATAATAAGTGTTGGTGGTGTTGTAAATTGGAATATTATGGTTAACGTTTTGTAGACTCAAGGTAGATTAATTAATACATGTAGTGAGCTGAAGACTCGTTGTGATATTCGAACAGAAAGAGTGTATGTTTCTCATTTTTAATTAATTTAACGAATAGTGTATAAATATGGAAAGATATGCGTTAAAGTTTAATATTTTTAATAATATTCTTATTTCACATAATGAGGAGTCTAGCAGGTGAGAGGGCGGCAGTGGGTGAGGGATATAATGGTGGTATAGCTAGTTGGACTACAATGAGTTTTGAGAAAGATATTTTTCTATTGTTGAACGACTTAACTTAAAAGGAATAAATCAAGAAGCTGAACAGTTTCCCGACATTGTCTAAGACCTGTGGTGAGTTATTTTTGTGTATAATATGTATACTATTGGATGGAGTTTCAGAGTTGGTGTGGCTTAGAAGAAATGAGAGTTTTTTACTAGGTTATTAGTAATTATATTGTATACGTGAGCCAGGGATAAGGGAGAGGTTCCACAGGATTGGAGGATGGTTTGTTTGAGTTCCGCCCTTTAATTCATAAGGGAAAGGGTGAAGGATTTTGGAGTGTGGGTAATATAGAGGCATTTGTCTTGAAGTGTAGTAGGCGGAAAGTGTATCGGGAGCAATTACTAATTGAGAGGAGGTGAGAGAGCTTCTACGGAAGACGCAGCTATATTGGGGGAAGAATAACGAGTAGTGATTAGTCGGTGGGAAGGGTGGTGTGGTATCAAGTCTTCACAATGAAGATGCTTGTGGTGTGTTGAAAAAATAGTAGAAAAGAAGAGGAAAATGTTATGGGTGTTTTTTAGTCTGGAGAATTGGAATAATAGAATTAGGTCAAACAGATGAATTGGTATAAGGATGTGAAGAGGGTGGGAATTTATGAGAGGCGATGCCTGAGATCAACATTCTGGAAATGAACATGTTGTGAAGCTTAGTAAGATAGAGAGTGTATCTTCTCAGGGGCGCATTTTTCATACGTGCATGACGATGTAGACATCTCTGCTCCGATAAATCGCTAATGTGTGAGAGTATCTTGCTTGTAAACTCACGGGACTTATTAGTAGAGTGCAAGAGAATAAGTTGGATGGTTGTGAGTTTATGAAGAGTGTGGGTTGCAGGTCAGGGATAAATGGTTATGTCACCCTGTAGTCTCTTTATCAGAGTTTATTTTATGAGAAGTGTCTGTAGAGGAATCACTGCAGGGACGGGCTTGAGCAGGGTGAATGAGATGAAGCATAGGCGGCTGATAATGGGGAAATGAGCTCCGCTCACTGTTTGCGAGTGATACTGCTACCCGGCGGAGAGAGATATTCAGAATGTGTCACTAGAGTATTTATTTGTGGAACGAAGTGTGTCGAAGAGAGGTGTGTGGCAAAAGGTGCTTAAATAAATCCAGAGGTCAATGATCTCCAGATAAACGAAATGGTAGTGGTCTTGTGATGGTATGAATGGAGATAATCAGACTAGTTTGATGGGTGTGAGTATTAAAGTAGATAGAGGTAGCTAGTTTTAGGAACTGATACGTTATAAGTGTTTCTAGATTATAATTATGAGGGACATGTCTATCATCGGATTTAGGTTGAGAGTGTTAAATTGAGGAGGGCATGAAGAAGACGAATTAGTGCATTCTAAGAGTAAGGAGAGGGAACGAGTAGTCATTATAGGGTGATCTGAGAGAAAATTGGAGTGAAATGATAGTGTGTTGATTTTATATCACATATATTCGTAAAGTATAAGTTGGATATGGATATTCGGAACAGAATAATGTGTGTTCTTGCAGCGTAGTGGAGTGAGTTGAGTGTTGAAAAGAACGAAATACGGAGTTGGATGCTGATGGTGGGATCCATATGTAATGAGTTACAAAGTGTTTAAATGAAGAAATGGGTTGCTGATGCCTACTTTATATTCTGTAGGAAGAGGATCCCAGTAGAGAAGGGATAATCTAATTTTTAACATTTTGGTTTGTGTGGAGAAGGACGATGATGTGAATAAGGGAGTTTTTATTTGTTAGTCGTTATTTCATTTTTTTTAATATGTTTATCATTTGCTTGAGGAGGAAAGATCGCAAACATCTATTGACGGCGGAAGGGTATGAGTTTAGGTGTCGAGTGTCAAACGCTAATTGATACTAAGCAGAAGATTAGGCTACGATAGTCGGTGATTAAGTCTTAGAGGATGTGCAATTGAAGGAATATAGGGTTTGTTGGATGAGAAGTGAGTCAGCTGAGTGAAGTTGGTAATTGTTTAACTAGTTTATTTGTATATAGTGGATGAAGAGAACACTGAGTAAAATGAGAGATGGGTGGGATGTGAGAGATTAAGATAGAGGGGCTATGGTATATGGGATCAGAAGAGTTATTGACCTCAAGGTGTAATGGATGATTTGTTGGCCGTGAGGTGTATGGAGGGATAGAGAACAAGGGAACGCGGATAAGACCATAAAGAAGAGAGTATGTAGATGTGATAAGAGATGTGAGAGAGAGTTGTTCTGGAGTAGAGGCGGAGGAATGAGGTTGAGGAGATATATGGTCTTAGAGAGACTGATGTGGACGAAGAGATTAGAAAGGATAGATAGGTGGTTGGGATGGGCGAGTTCGAAGAATATATTGAAATTAAGTATTATAAATTATTACACTAAAAATTCCGTCTAATACTGAGTTATGTGTAAAGTGTTGCTATAAAGATCTTCTATGACTATACTAAACTTATATTTCTATATGAGTTATATGAACTATATACAATGAGTACTTGTTAGACTAGATTTACTTTATTAATTTAGTGAGTCATAATAAGGATAGTATAAAGATAGTAAATAACCTTGTATCTCATCTTATCTTATATAGTATGGTGGAAAACTATATAATTTTTTTACGGGATATGACTACAGAAATAATCACTCTAGGTCTTTTATCCCTTATTGTTATTGTATTGATATAATAATTATATTATAGTTATATATATTATATATTAGTGATGTATATAGTATTAGTATATAGTATATATATATTATATAGTATATAGTATATATAGTTTCTTGTCGAACTAATTTATATAAAAAATATCGATATACCTATATATATATTATCTATAGCGACATATATATATATTATAGTATGATATATAATATAATATATATATATATAATATATATATCTAGTATATATCTATATATATATAGTTTAATATATAAGAGCTGGATTGGATAATTATATATAATATTCAGTACGATGAATTTCAACAAACTCATTATAGTAATTTATATATAGATATTACTATATTCAGAAAAAGTTTAGATATCAATCATATTATTGGTGAGTATAATATATGATTCATAATATTACTATTAGTACGAAGGTAGATTATAATAGTAATTATATAATATCATAAATATATAAGAGTACTCAAAGTATGTATTATATCTGTAATACTGATGCTGTTTATAGGGTATATGATATATATAGTAGTATATAGTACACATAATAATAGTATGTATGATTGATACGTAATAATGATCTACGTTGGTATTGTTTTAATATATTTATATATATACTCATATGTACTATGATTATAATAGTAGTAGTAGTAAAATAAAATAATATGATATATTTATTTCTAGAGCTATCCAATACAATGAATTAGAGTTGCTTGTGGTATGATGTGTTATTATTCGGTATATATTTCTGCAAACGAATAGTTAATATATATATTAATGTGATTTGATATAATATTAAGCTATATATATTGATCTACTGATATTACGTTATTCTTATATATATAAAGAGAAAGTAGAATAATTAACATATATAAGTATATATAAAATATAATATCTTTTAATATAATTTAGTTATAGTAGTATCCCTAACTTCACTCTGTAAGATGATTATAGGTATATATATTAGAAGTTATATTATATATTATTATAATAAGTATAAGTTATATATTAAATATATTATAATATATATATATTATATATATACCATATATATATATATATATAGTTATATATCATATATATATATAATATATATATATATATATATATAGTTTATTTAAACTTACAACGCGTCCAGGAAGGTCAGCCGCTGTCTAGGCAGAGCGAACACATCTTCTGAGAACTTCTCTCTATCTCCGAGAGAGACTTTTAACTCACATCTTCCCTGCAGCTCTGCGAGTCGACGCAATCATGTCTTCTTATGAGTCGCTCACCGAGCTTTCCATATCTTCCCTAAGGTCTATCCTTCTTTGTCCCTCGTTTTTTTCCTGCTGGTCTCTCCACTCATCTTGCTCTCTTGAGCCGCTACATTTCCTGACATTTCTCTCCAGATTCCACTACTGTCAAGTATCGAGCTATCATTTTATTCAAATAAGCCTTCACTCATACTTTTCTTCTTTATGCTTTCGAGTTTCTCTTGTCCTTAGTTTCGTGTGTTCTAGTTCTGTATCTACACATTATTCGCTCTATCACAGGTACATCTCCGCGACTGTGTTCTATATACTATGATCTCTGTGGTCGTGATATCTCACCATGTTCTGCTCCAGATACGTAAAATCGTTGTTAACACACTTTCAATATTTACTGCTTTCCACTCCAGACATTTGCAGGTATCTATTTCAGAATGGGATACACTGCTCTTACTGCTCCCCCATCACTGTAGTCTATCCTAACTGTGATCTAAAAAATTTCAAAGAACTTGAAACAATACTAACATGGCAAAATATTTTTTTTTATCCTCACCATCTTTATCTTCAGTCCCCTCACTCTATTCTCACTCTCGTTTCCCTTCTTCTTCTCTAATCGACCATCATGACTCTCTCGTCTTTATCTGTGTTTTATAGTCAACGCGGCCTTTCTTAGCCTGTATGCAGGGAACTTATCACTAACGCTGTCTTCTCACCTGTCTCCTCTTCGCTTCCATCACGTCCAAGGTCTTATCCGTATAGCCAACAATAGGTAGACGTCCGGAAATTCCCGATAGTGCTCATCTACCTTCTTTAGTCACTATTAGGTCGTGAGAGTTCGACATATCAAACTAATACCTGTGTTGTGCTGACTAAACTACTCTCGTTTCTTGTGTGAGACGCCTGGTTCCTACTCAAGACGCATTCTTTATCTCAAGAGTCTGTTCAATATCGATTAATTTACTATGTGGCCGTGTGTCACAGGACGTTTCAGAGTTACCGTCTCTACATTTGCTCTACGCGCACTGCATATTCCTATCTCCAACGACTCTCCACGTCTCTCTCTAGGTGACTGAATCGTAAAGCATTTTCTTCACTATGATACTAATGAAAGCGCTATATTGTCTGTTTGTTTTAAATTTTCCATTCATCTTTTCAACGTAAGTTCTGAGAGCGTGAACAAGAAGATCCGTACGTGCTTCTGTTCTTCTATACTTCCGTGCTGTGCTCTTCCGCAGCCTTGTCTCTACTATCTGTGCTCAACCTTTTGCTTAAATTCTCTCTATGTTTTTTACCAGTATGGTTCACAAGGTGATAAATTCCCCATGTAGTTTTTTTACAGTTCCTGTGAGTTGCTTTTTCCTTTATTATATATGCAATATAAGGATTGACTTTTTCGTCCCGATTTCATTCTGGTACTTTTCACTTCGTTCCATAATACTATTTAAACAGCTTTCAAAATTTCTCTCCCTCCCATCTTATATCAATTCTAAAATGCATATTTCAACCATCTTCATCACTCATAATACTGTATTTATGTGGTTAATATTTTAGAAATATATTAAAAAAAAAAATTTAGTAAAAAGTTATATATAAATACAAAGAAAAGTAAAGTTTTTATACTTTTTTAATTATTATTGTTTGCATACTATATAGTTGCGTAATAGTGATAGATGTATATATTAGTTGTATAAATAAATATATTACATAATTATAGTATAAATATATATATCCTTGGCCTTTACTAAAGGATACTTTATATACATATAATATCACTAATATATATATATATATATAATCATTTTAATATATATTTAACTGCAAATCTTTTTTCCCTATAATAAGATAATTGATTCTGTCTTGTAGATATACATACATATATTATTATATATATATATATATATATATGCATATATATATATTATATTATATATAACTATATATATATATACTATATATATAAATATGGTGATATTTTGTGTATATATTATAATACTATTTATATATAAATATAATATATATAATATATATAATATTAGTTTATATACAAGTAATTTTATAGTGTGAAACTTGTAAACTAATTACATCTCTAATGTTATGTATTAAAGGTAGACAAAAACACTAATATATATATAAAATTTACATTATATATATCTATTATTATTTAATTATAATGGGTTTTTTATCTTTTTTATATTATTATTTATTATATTATATATATAAAAAAAAAATACTATGCTTATATATATATGAATCTTGACCTATATGTGATGATATCTAGATATAGTTCAGCCATTCATCTATTTGAATATCTTATTAAAAAACTTAAAAAGTTGAGAGACATCTGAAATCCCATCATCTACTTTAAGGATCCATCATCCCGCACTCGAAATGCCCGCATCCCGCCATCCTCTTTCTCTTAAGTCTGCATCCGCAAACATGGTCAAACTTTTGTACATCCGGTCCATCACTGAAACTATATATATACTACTATATATATATTTCATAGTATTAATATTCAATATAGCTATATACTTTTTAATCTTATTATTTAAAATACGAAGCTTTTACAAATGTAATTAATATAATATAATAATTAATAATATATGTATATTTCCAATATATCTATCATATATATTAGTTATATATGATATAACTATATATAATATATATATGTAATTATTAATATATATATATATTACTAAATATATTATATATACTATATACTAATATAGTTATATATATAATTCAGTATCATAAGTGCTATAAATTTATTTTTTCAAGCTTTATATTTTACTATATATATCACGTATATCTACTAGATTTTCATTATTCATAGTTGTAATAATATATTTTATTCATATGATAAATTAATATTAATTGTATTATATATATATGAGGTATATATATATAATATAGAATATATATTATAAATATATACCATAAATATATATATATATAGTACTATAATATATATATATATCTATATATATATGATACTCACTTGTAATCTCAAGCTATAATTTATATGTTGCGACTGCGCGCTTTCAGGGTAATACAAGTCATGGTTGAGAGCATGGACCTCAATACGAACAAAGTATAAGCGAAATTTTGCTAATTCTTATTAATATAAAACATGCTTACAAACTAATATATGAAAGAACAGGCATACAAAGGTAACGGTCTCATTAATAGTGTTCCAATCGATCTTCGTTTTCTCTTTTATAAATTTTCGAACCCCTCTCCCATGCTTATATTAACAAAAATTGATATCTTCATTAAATGCTGTACATTTCTCTTAAAATATCTCCCTTCCACGCAGCATGACCGAGAGTTACGGTGTGAATTTCCTATTGAGTGATAATATCAAGGCCGAGACTAAAGGCTGTACTACCAATAGAATGGACAACTCTTAATCTAGATTTATACCACTCAGTATCGCTCTAAGTATGTAGCATCAGTCTTATAATTATGACCTATAGCTTATATAATATCTAATATATACATAGATTCAAAAGAGACTTCGAAAATAACATAATCTATTACTATATATATCATATACCTATAGACCTATATATATAGTATTATACTAAGATATATATATATATAGTATATATATAATATGATATATATATATAATCAGTTATATGTAATAATATATATATTTACATATATATATATAATTTATTAGTGATAGGGGACGATTATCGCAGAATGGCATCGTGAATCCGAGGAATCCGCTGTTTTTCAGGATGTGGAAGTCGATAATTTGTGAGAGGAATAGGCAAAATCGCTTACATGATTTTTGTACGTGATTCTTGTATAGTAAATAAAAAAACAATCTGAAAAATATATTTATATTCGATCTTTAAAATACGTCTCAAAGACAATATTTGTCGTGAACAGGTAACTAATGGATAGACCTTAGAGTTACGCTAATCTTCCTTTAATTTCTATTTAACATAAAGAAAGGTAATAAAAGTTGTCCGGCGCATTTCTAACGTCAATTAGCCTAAGATACATGTTAGGATTTGGTCAGACAGTCATTGGTGACGGGGCACAACATTTGGCATGTTATCGTTAGTACATCTATGTATATTTTTGATAATTAATATCCCGTGAAACTCGTAGTGAGCAGATAGAATATATTTGCCTTGTAGGTTTCATCATTGAGCCTATGTGATAACTATAAAGATGCTTCGTCTTCGAGTTTCACCTTTTTTCACGTATCTCACAACAAGCATCAATATCAAACAGTGATTGTCTCTAACTGGTTATGGAAGCATAGTCAATATTTTGCTAATAAATTCATTGAGATATTAATTTGTAAGGATAAGCCTCTAATATGATCTTATGGATGTACCACAAGTCATGATTCTCTATGCAAATTGTCTTGTTCTTTTCAACTCTATGCACTAGTTCTCACAGGGAGATGGCATTTTAAGTGATTTATATTTTTTATGTTTTTTTAAATATCCTTGTGATTTTTTTGTGTTTTTTTATTTTTTATTATTTTTTCAGAATTCGTTCCCGAATAAACAGAAAAATTGACTTCTTAACCTGTCAGAATTATTATATTTCGCGTGAAACGTTACGAAAATCCAGAAAATCAAAATAATTAAGAGAATCAAAAAATCAACTCAAATTCGAGATCTTTTTTAAATATACAAAAAAATCACCAAAAATGCCATCCCTGGTTACACCATCATTTATGTTTTTTTATTGTTTATTTTTTTTTAATAATTATAGTCCTAGCACGCAAATATAAAGCTAAATGTTTTCTTATGCTGTGTTTATTAGAAACTGTAATGTTTATGTATTCGTATTTTGTTTATATGTATAGTTTTTTTTTTTTAGTATTTTTTAATAAGTACATAAGTTAATTTTAGAATGCACAAACTTTTGTGATGAATATATATTTTTGTTTTTTTTTATTTTCCCTATATTATTTCTGGAAAGAATTTTTATTCTCAACAAAAGTAATTTTCTTAGACATTATAAAAATTATTGTCTTGTCTAATCTTCGTTAAACAAAATGTTTTTTTTTTCTTTTGCCTCTCTGAGTGAACCTTTTCTTTTAATGGAACGTTTTTTTTTTTAAATATATTCTGTGACTGATCTGATTTTAAATTTTTTTTAAAGAAAAAAACAAAAAAAAAAACAAAAAAAAAAAGTTATAAACAAGTGAGGAGTGTCCTCCCGACCGACTTTACACCAAATACTTGTTTTATTTCTTAAAATATTAAATATACAATCTAAAGTTTTGGTTATATTATGTTACTTGGTCTATCGAGACAATTCATTTTCCATAGTAATATGACTGGCCAGAATGATTCGGTATTTTGACAATAATACTAAAAATTTTTATGTGCATAAAATTGTAGCTCAATGTTGCTTGTGAAAAAAGTTTATTTGTTAGAAAGATATCTTTTATGAATTAGTTTTTTTTAAACAACTGAATCTTTCACCCTGATCGGCCGCTATGTATTCCCTTTCCTCTATCTTGGTGATGAGCTGGTCGCTCGGTGCTCGTGATCCTCCTTCGTTTCGTCATGCTCTTGGCGGGCCCATTCAGCCGTGATCTTCAAAAGCGTGTTAAATTTTCGCTTCATGTGATGGTAAATACTTGATTTCCTCCCCAGCTACCAAAATACCTCATGATGATTGTTGCTTCCTAGGCTGTGATATTGTCGTTGGTCTTCTAGACATGGATGCGACTAAGTCTTCTGGTCGCTAAGGTTCATCTGTGCAGGCCTTCCTCCGCATTTTCATTAAATTGTGGGTCTTTGCTTTTTTTTTTTTTTCTTTTTTCTTTTTTGTTTTTTTTCCTTGGGTTGTTTTTACGAAGTCAACAATGGATTAGACGTGTATCGGGATATGTCGGCTTTTGATTCGATCTTGGGTTTGGTTCTTTTTCCCAACCCCGTTTGTTTTGGTTTTTTTCGTGTTTTTTCTTTGTGTTTGTTTTCGTGGTAGTTTCGCTCTTCTCTTTCCACTCTTTTTTTTCTTGTTTTTTTTTTTCCCGGCCTTCGTGTCACGTGCCGCTTGTTTGGGTGATTTTTTCTTTAGTTTTCGTTTTCATTTTTAAAACAGCTGCGCGCTTTTTTTTTTTTTTGGGGCGTGGGGCGCTACTAGGTTATGGTTTTTTTTTTTTTTTTTATTTTTTTTATTTTTTTTTTTCTTTTATTTTTTTTTTTTATTTTTTTGTTTTGTTTTTTAGTTTTTTTTTTGTTTGATTGTTTTTTTGTTTTTTTTTTCCCTTGGTAATCCGGTGCCCGGCTAGTGTGTGTGCGAAATGTCGGATGGGAAATCGTTCTTTGTTTTTATTTGTGTTGTTAACAAATTTTTGATATTTTAAATAAAAAAAAGTCTTCTATATTTATAAACGTATTTGCAACCATTTTATTTACATCTTCTTCAATTCTATTTTCAATTTATCACTAATATCAAAATATGTTTAATTTAAGGCCGACATTCACATGGATTATTCATTATTTACAAACATATTTATATTTCAGTAGTCAGGTCTCTCAAATAATTTTTAACAAATTTTACTTCTCTCAGTTTCATACTTTCGATTTAGTCATTAAAACCTTTGCCTTCTATAGAACAACTGACATGTTCTGTGTAAATTTGTGCTACAAAATACTTAGAAAAGTTTTTTTTTATTTACGAACAATTTCACATTCAAGAGGAATCAATGGCATCGGCAATTAATAATCCCAAATATGAAAGTGATTTGGCAGTTTTTTTGAAAAGAAGTCAGAAAAAAGACTATTTTAGGTACTTGGGTCTACAGTATCAGCTGGAAAAATTCAGTAAAAAAAATAGATTTAGCATTTACTTTACTGAAAGAATATTTGTGCTTGCTACGCTATCTTGATACCCACGCTGTAAAACATTCCTTGACGATGAATATCAATAAAAAAGTGAAAGATATTCTTAAACAATGGATGGTGCGAAGATAGTAAGTGTTGCATGAAGGAATAGGAAACGGTTTCCTACTATTTTAAACGAATCTTCAGATTCTTCTCAATTATCAACAGTCGGACGAAAAAAATGATGCTGAAGATAATAGTTTTTAACTTCGAGTTTTGAAAGCTG
>JABUQX010029313.1:0-32697 GCA_015478945.1 Trachelipus rathkii | reverse complement strand
AATAAAACTGCGGAATCGATAGCTCATTATAGTATATCGAAAAAAACAACTGAAAACAATAAGTAAAGAACAAGTAATGCATAAAAAGTAAATTGAGATTCACAGCGATAGACATTACATCAGGATAATTCATCTCTAATTACAAAGGAACTGTTGTGGATTCTGAAAATTAGGGAAAAAATATATCATCGACGTTATTCTATTTCTCCATTGGAAGGTGGAAATAAAATTTCTGAGAATTGACAAGCAAAAGACGAGTCAATTTCAGTACAAGAAAAAGATTCTTCAAGAATAATACATTAGAAGAAAGAAATAATGAAAGTAAAGTAACAATTTAACTAATTACAATTGGTAAAATTACTGCTTTACTACCATTCTTACTTCAATTCTTCAACAACAAGTATAGATAAGTCAACAATGTTTCATAATCAAATAAAAGAAAACTAATAAGTCTGATAATAAAAATTTTCTGAAGTTCCGAAAGATCCTCATACCTCTTATAACTCCATTAAATCGTACATAGTGGCCAAGAAGTGCTCATAGAAATGGAAAACCTATTAAATTTGGATAAAAAAAAAAAAGAAATAAAAACTATAATTTTAATTTTTTTTTATTTTTACTATAAAGAATGAAAGGAATTGAAAGGAATTGTAAACAAATGAGGATCTCACTCCACATTCGCTCCAATCAGTTCTTAAAGATTCAGATTATATATGATCAACTAACTGTCAATGCATATGAGAATTAGATGAAAGAAAAGAAAAAGGTCCAGTAATCTTGGATAAATGCAACCTACTGATTTTTAGTACTAAGGACAATAAGTTTAAGTAAGACAGAAACTAAGTGTGAGCAGTTTCAAATTTGAAACTCTTACCATGGGATGCAGATTTACTGATCATAAGAAAGGACTGGATAGTCATTAAAAAGAATGGATAAGAAATATAGCCTAAAGAAATACAACAACCATAATAATAATATTTTAAGCAAAAAAGTGTTACTGCTCTTACCTTTGGATATAGTAAAATATTCTACAGTTACAACAGTTTCAGGAACTTTTTTGCTTTCATATTGAGTCAAAATATATTTTACCCACGCCTGAGAAATATGATGGCTATTTGAAGGAGTCCTCATTTTGCATTTACGTATATGATTAACTCTATAAAATAACCTTTCTCGCGCAGCACTATATATATATACGGTATATGTATATATAAAAACCTGAAAAAAATTACTTTATATATATGATAGTCATATATTTATAATATAATATATATATAATATATAGTATATATATACTATATATATAAATAGATATATATATTATATATACATATATATCATACATTATACTTTAAAGATATATATATTATATATACAGGTAATAATATATATATTAGTGACTGGGACCGACGATTATCTAATATCACAGCAGTCGCTCATGCGGCAAGAAATCGGCTCACAATACGCTATATTCATCATTTACCATCACCGTCGATAACACATCGTGCAATCTAATTTTACTGAGATCATTAACGATATTTATGCCCCGCATTAATCGTTGAACCAAAATATTAAGAATAACTTACTCTATTAAAAAACTTTCCGATATAATTTAAATATATAATAAATAAATAAATAATAATAATAAGAATAACTTAATAATAATAATAACTAATCATATATATATAATTATATATAATATATATATATATATATATATATAATATATATATAAACTATATAATATAATATATATCTATAGAATTATTATAATAATATCTAGTATATATATACATACGACACACTAATATATATACCTATACCCGGTAGGCTGCAAGAGTAGATAACCTTTCGAAATGAAGTGTCTGAATGTTTGGAAGGGCCAGCCCGGAAAACGGGAAGGCGAGAGAGAGGGCAGAGCAGAGCACCAACGCACAAGCCACGAAAGATCGACGGGACCAGCTGCCGACAGGCAGGACGATGAACCTTTACCCAGCCGCATCCCGCCGAAAGCGAATTCCATTCAAGGCTACCCTTCTGCACCAACACAAGTCTGGCCTGCGTATTGCCTACCGACGCCGACCGACACGCCGACGCAATCTCTGCAAAACCCAAGAAACGCCGGCAACAGACTTCATGCGTACCGCAGGAATGCGCTCCCCCCATCAAGACCTCAAACCATCACTTGAAATTGACTTGAAGGCAGCGCTGCAAGCCGAGAGTTGCCTGAAACCCCCTTGATGCTGAAGATTTTCGCACATCCTATAACACGTCCGCTGTGCCTCTCGTGAGGGGAGGGGGAGGGGGAGATAATGCCCACCACCCCAATCGCCTGCGTCTCGCTCCCCCCGGACAAGCTTGGGCACCACCTAGGTCCACCCACAATAACATCAGCTTCCCCATTTCATATAACACGGTTAACAGGCGGAGCACCACCAATCCTTCCCAAATGCGTCACTCCGATCTATGTACTCAAACAAACCTATAGCCAGGAATATCACTCCATAAGCCGACCACTTTGATTATCGATCCAGACAACAATCGAGCTCAGCTTACTTATCGAAAGCAATAATTAGCAAAGAAACATCTAACAGATCCAAAAGAAATAGCACGCCAAACTTTAATCAGCGTGACAAACCAAGTCACTACGCAAGTATGGCTCTACACGACGACGATCACGCGTCCACCTGTCAGAAATACAGAAGCGACCTTAACAGTTTTCATATCGCTTTCGATGCAATTCTGACGCACATGATCACAGGAAAACATGCGGGAAATACAACAAGAAGCATATATCGCCTTCATCAGATTGAAGAAAAGCATTTTGACTCTTACCCTGGGAGAGCTATCGAGAGTTCGTGGAGAGGCGCATTATGAAGCTTGTACAACTGATAAGTGCCAAGTAAGATACCGAATATACACTAAGCTACATATAATGACATAGCCATCTTAAGTAGGAGCATAGAATAGAATAAAAACGGAGGAACTGGTTTTGAAATCGGTTAACAAAAACTTGAGGGACTTGATCCTAGATTAAAGGCAGCTTCCCTTCCAGCCCGGTTACAATAGCATGTACCAGATATGCTGACACAAGACCAATACTGCTTTATAGGTCGGGCTCAGCCGTATTTGTGACACACAGCCATCATTCAACCGAAAGGTTTCTATGTAAAGGAAGAGTATAGAAAGCGAGCAGATTGACGGAAATCATGGTATACGCAACGAAATTTGGACTTTCTTGGGTTAGTTACATTGTTGGAGATTGGAAGTATGGTGTGAGAGCGGATTGAGTGCAAATGGTGCTGTTGTTCGCACGCAGAAAATATAAGAGAGAACTGGAATTTAAATATACATGTGGGAGAAAAACGAGAAATAATGATTAGTAAGTATCGGTAGGAGGAACGGAGAGGAGACGAGGAGGAGTTGATAGTGAAGTTAGACGGTAGAGAATTAAAAATGTGGACACGATATAAAAATAGATAGAACACATTTGGAAAGAAAAGAGGGCGTGTGCAGGCAGGAAATTACTTTAGTAGGATTGCTTAGCAATATGGCAGGACTGTAAGAGCAGTATACCCAATTTTAAAAGATAAATATATATAATCCAAAGAGAGGGTTGTTCGAAGAGAGCAACTTACGAGGGAGCTGTATGACCCCAATACTGTTGTTGACGTCAATACTGGAGCATGACAGGGAGAGAGGGGCGAGAGTTAGGAATTCAGACAGCGGAGAATGAATGTGTTGCGTTGAGGGACGGTTGATTGGAAAAAGACCGAGAAGAGACAGAGGTGACGAGTACAAGAAGAACAACCTCAACGAGAGACCTCCTGCCTCATTTGCTACAATTCCTCCCCGCCGCCAACGAAACGCTCGCAGCTCCCTGCAGATTTAAACACCTTGATAGAAATGTGTCCTGGCGGGAACCCATGATCGAACTAAGGTGGATCGCAAGTACCAGCAACTAAGAATGGTGGCGGACACCCCTCTTCTAGCAACATCTTACTGACCATCCCGAATATGTCTTCATATCCATACGTGTAGAGAAAAAACAGTTAATCTCACATCGTCATGTCCTGCGTGTCGTAGAAGGAGACCCTAACCGGGACCAGTGGTAGTCTAGGTGGCTGACTCACCGGACTCACCACTTTATCTTTTGACCATGAAGGCTAATGCATGCCATCACCGGAGAAGCGTTCACGACCTGATCGCCGAGTTCAAAGCGCCCTTCTATCCTTCGGCGAAAACGATGATCGTATACATATCTGTATATGAAGTAATGTCAGAGGTCAATAAAATGTTGAAGGAGATGAGGAGAGAGGTGATGATGGATGTATTTAGACAAGGCAAATTTGATATGCTCGACTGGACTGAAAACCAAAATGAAAGAGAAACGTTGAATGACTCGGTTGATTCAATCGTAAGGATAGATACTGTATATAAACGGAATGAAACGAGAGGTGATAGAAGATTTGACAAATTCTGGATGAGTGAGTTGTAGTAGAGAGCCTATTGGTAGATTTTTGTGTGTTATGTGAGTCTAGAAGTACTAAAGGTAAATTAAAGTTTGAATAGTGTCAAAATTTGTGTTGCGGTTGCGACATATGATCAATACGATTTTCTGGGAAATCTGAAATTTAAGGTTTCCCCCCAATTTTCCGAGAGTTTCACTTTATTTGCACATATCTGCCCACATTCAAGGATTTTTCTTACAGTTGTCACCAGCACATCAAGGGCAAGACCCATATTCAACGACGGCGACGGGTCATTACTCTCAAAAGTTCACCCTCTAGCGCAAAATTACGCATAATGAGCAGGACGCAGGCTTTAAAGTGAGTGAGATTACAAAAATTTCAGTAGGAAATTACAGAAGAGAAGAGAAATCCACAAAACAGAGGTGGTGGGAAGAAGAAACGCACCACAGCCAAACTACGCCTGAGTACCAAGTCAACATCAATTACTACGCGCCGCAGATACAAGCACTTAATCGTGCTACAGAAAGGCGTACACGTAAAACATTCAGGTCGCTACGCGAGTGAATAAGTTCCCTCGAAGCGCTGCCGCTGCCCGGCGCACACCGAAAACAGAAGTATCCTATCAGGACTCTAGAAGCATAAAAGCAACCACACATCGCCGCTGCAAAGAATAAGGGGTCAAGTGAACTGGAAATAAACAGAGACAGTATATAAGCCTTTTTTGCCCGTTGACTAGACCCCTGTCCAACAGAGCCGGGTGAACCAGAAGCCACCCCCCACGCCTGATAATAGAAAGCAAGTTACTCCATGACATGGCGGAGAAACCTTTGTATTACGAAGAACTGAGAAACAGTAAAGGAAAGTCTTCACCAGTCTAAACAGGAACTCTCCCATACTCTTCATTGAGCCGCACATAGCAACCAGTCTACCTCATACATGATGTATGATTGAGGATTCACAAGGACATTTCTTCATTTCATGTTAAGGCGCAGCGACGATGCTTTACTATAGTCGATTAACAGAGAGATCGACGAACACATACAAAACCGTCGGAAAGAGCAGGAAAAGTGGAAAGTTATTTTGGAGAAAGGAGTATTTGTAAAGTGATGTTGAGCGATTTTTAAAGAATTAGAAAAAGCGCAAGAGGAATTCATTTATATCGACGAAATAAAATCGGAAAAGATTAAGACGAGAGGCAATTCAAGAAGTAAAAGTGGAGTAGAGAATTGATATGAGCTTAAGACCGAAATGGATACCCTACTACTCGAGTGGATAGAGTTAGAGTTGCAGGTGCGGCAAGAAGATCATTAATGAAAAGTAGGAATAAGTAGGAGATAAGAGAACCCTGAAGAACACCCTATTGACAGAAAGAAGAAGTCGCCCCAATGCAAACAAACACGTAGACCCCGATAGTGAGCTATTTTAGAAAGAAGCCTACCAGATATAAGTAAAGCAACCATGAGAAGGAGGAAACCCAAAACAATGGGGGAGCTTGGAGCAGTGACGCGTGCCATACTCGGTCCAAATGCTTTGGATATTGTCAAGCGCACCACACCCAATGTATCCCTAGTTTGCCTAAGAGCGAAAAAAAAACAATAAATCTGCGTAGATAAGGAATGTATATCCCAGTCTCGTAGACCTTCCAGCTTGCAAACCGAGAGCCGATTGCTGGGCGAATCGAAGCAGTGAAGTTCCAATATGAACCTTAAGAAGTGAGGTTGAGAAGGGTTTCAAAGATCTTAGACTAGAATACAGTGGAGAGCACAGGGCTGATAGTTTAGTAAGGATCAGCAGCCGGGCTTCCTTTTTATCGGAATAAATGTTGGACATGTGAGAGCTTTTCCAAACACTGCAGGCGCGGGAAAGTCTGCTGATATTCGAGACCTAGAGATTATAATAGTTTGAGCGAGGGGCACCGATAGAGAGATAGCCTTTTTCAGTTGAGGGAATTAAGACACACAATGATCAGGATCGAATAAGAGTGAGAACAAAAGCAGATTTACATTAAGTTGCCTTATGACTAGAGATGAAAAGACCAAGATTTTGTATTTCAGTAGAGAGAACCACAGCCCGAGCTGTTAGCGCCCTCCCACTTTCCTTTTGATGAAAGCCCCAGCTCTTTGCCATCCGTCGAAGCAGATATCACAGCAGCTTTGCGTCAACAACTCTGCTCTGAATATTAAAATGAATTTATAGCAGAGAGCAGTGCAGTAAAGGGCCCCCCAGGACCGAACTGAGAGTAATTCTTTTCCCACACTCCCGAATCAGGGCCACTGCTCTCTCAGCGCTCTGACACTGGCCAGAGAATAACGCGCCCACCGACCCTCTTCAAACCCACTGGATTATGAGGAAGCAAAGATTTTAGTTTTAGAAGGAGATGAATGAGAAAAGAAAAATTAAAGCTGAAGAAGATAATGAAACACGACTTAGTAATATCAACGATTACAGCTCCTCCCGGGATCTTTTAAATCTTACCACCGACCATATACCACGCAAGGTTCCCCAACTCAGTCCTTCCCATTCACCTGCCTTAACTTGTATGATGAAGCCAATTTGCTTATCATTCTGAAATGAACCACTTACAAGTGAAGATCCCTGCGTCTAAATAATTTGTATCTATAAGGCTACTGTAAGAACAGCCACTTGACCTAGGAAATCGTTACGACCACAAACATGTCTCCTCCTCATTCATTAATAAAAATACTTTTCATTTGCAATTTAATAACTAATTATCTAAATTATTATCATAGGGGACCATCGCTACTCACAGAACCCACACAACTAACCTTGCATAACCACCACCCCGCACAAACGGACAGCAACGACGCTACCAGAACACCGCCCTCCGATAATCACACACCCTACAGCGCCCCGATAATTATTTATTTACTTATATATTATTCACTCAGATTCGACCCCGCTCCTATTATGTTATCTTGTCTCTTCATCCTACTTATTCACATATTACCTCCTACTTTTTTCATATCTATTCATTATTATTCTTATTATTGAGACTTAAGGAATAAAAAATTTGATCTCTTTTTAAAATTAATTTTTTCGAGAGGATTGAAACCCCCTGACCCTACTATGTACCTAACGAGCCTCCGAGATTTGGAGTATTTCAGACCAACTTCTAATACTAGTATATATAGTATTTATGCTATACTATATACTATAATACATATATAGTATATATAAGATAATATTGAAGCTCGTCTTTGTGTTATACTATATTCATTATATATTTTTAAACTATATATGTATAAATACTGTATATATATATATATAACTACATAAACTAATACAATACTATACTACACTCATAAATATAACCGTACTATTATTATACGATGAGAGCGGAGAGAGAGAGAAATTTAATCCGGTTTATACGTTTCTTTCCAATTAACGCATCGTCTTTCCGTCATCGCAAAACTGTGCTCTAATCGTCATCGTCATCATTTCCTCATCGTCCCCATCAGCTAATATATAATATATCATATATAATATATATACATACTACTAATATATAATATATAATAATACTATATATTTGCATTTTCCTGACCTGTGACAATTCTCACTAAAAGAGGATAGTATAAATAAGGCTCAGTCTTCTTCTTCACTACATGTGCAATAGTCTCTCTACCTACTTTTGCTTATTCCCCTGTGCATGTATTACGCAACCTATACCCCCAGTCGTATAACTGATAGATGACATGACGATTATATATGCCTACCTATTATAATAATATACTAGACTATATATTATATATATATACTATATATAATATAATAATAATATATACTATATATACTATACTAATACCCAGAAATAATACTATAATATAACTACACTGATATATATAGTATCCATCCCACTATACTTAAAAAATTTATTAAGGCTATTAATTGAAACTGAACCTATAAATACTTTAATCCGGGAAAAGTCTAATCCTTAGTTATCACAACCAAGTGGAAATAGTGCACAGATATTTAAGGTTGATGTCAACCTTTACCTTGCTTCAACCTAATCACAGGCAATGTTCTCACCCTATCCCGTACACCCATCTATCCTGGGTCACTATAGCAGATCAGTAGCAATGGCCTAAACTCCCAAATAGGTGGACCTTATCTGTGCTAGATCGTGTCAGATAGAGAATGTGATATATTACGCACCTCTAAATGCTATTGTTGTATATGCCCCTGCACATATGTTTTACTACACGTGATTGTGTGTAGCTCCTTGAGCATATATTGTTAATTAAATACACACCATGCAGTAAAACACACTGTACTCGTACAATAATTCAATCAACAAAAAAAGAAACAAAAAACCCCTGACCAAACTAGGCAGTTTTCTTTTCAGTTCAGGTAGCCGGTTCAGAGGTTGGAGTGTCATTTTTATACTGCTGTATACAGGTGAGCATCAAGGGCAAAACCACTAACCCTATGCAAGCAAAAAAAAATCTGCTTTAGCCTATTGAGCCAACTGTGAATATTTTTACATAAAAAAAGCCTGAAATTAACTATACACAAAGGACTCCTTTTACTATACTATATAAATCTACTACCATATATAATATTATAATATAATATATAGATAATATATATCATATTTATCATTACTACATATAATATATATAATATATATAATAACCTATATTAGTGTGCGGCACAAGATTAATCATCGTCACATGGTAGAAAAAAATCCGGCATATTTTTGACATCCCGTTTCCTATCCGTGGCAAATTTCGCGATTAAATTGAAACAAATCATTAAGAATAATGAATAAATATTATAAAAAACTCAAAAAAGTAATTAACTACATAAAATAAATAATAATAGTAATAATAATTAAACATTATAAATATATATATATATTACTACTTATATTAATATATTATCTATAAATTAGTTTAATAATTTAATATAATATACTATATAATATACTATAATATATAATATATAAAGTCATTGCCTCACTATTATTTAATATTATATATATAATATTATATATATATATATATATAAAGTATATAAGATATTATACTGTGACTATATATATAATATATATATATATATAATAGTATATATATATATAGATATATATACCTAATATATATGATATATATATCATATAAGAATACAGAATAACTAATTTTGCTTATGGTATGTTTGACATTTCAGTGCCTAATGGGGTTTCGCCTTTTGGTATGCGTTCTCATATCCACAACTCATCTCCAACAAAATATCATATACACTACTTGATATCCACACCCCATCTTCTAGACGAACATCTTACAAGACCAATCCCATATCCCATTAAATAGTACCAATATGTGCTAGGATAGAGAACAAACAAAGTTGCCACATCTGATGTCCTGCGGTACCTTGTGGAGACAGAAGCAGCGTACTAGGGACTGGTGGCTCGTTAGGTTGAGCTGAAACCTACTACCAGCCTTATCTCCTTAATGCCCAAAGGAATTGCTAATCGGCCATGCTCGGAGCAAAGGCTCACGTACAAAGATCGCAAGTAAGCAGTTCCTCATATCCTTTCACCCGGCGGAAAATGTCCATGAATTCGTATACTTTGCTACTATGAAAGTCAGACAGGAATAAAATGTTGAGGCAGCAGCATGAGGAAGACAAGCGTGAGCACCATGGCACGTAAATTTAGAAAGGAGGCAAAATTTGATTGGCCTCGCTTGTGAGCTGAAAACAAAGATGAAAGGGGAAAACCGGTGAAGATGAGTGCCAACACACACGACAACCTCCATGTATCGGAGCTCCCCACAAATCCCCTGAATTGAGAAGTGGTTTGACCTGTGTTGCCTGTGAGAGAACAGGAGACAATTGGAGCCGAGGATAGCAAGATTAATGAATTCTGATTGAGTGAATTGTATTGCACAAAGCGGTATCGAGTAGATTTTTTATGTGTGTGAGTACAAGTAGTTTGAGATAAAAGGTTTAAATTTAAGTTGAAAAGGTGCACAAATTCTTTCGATGTAGGTTTGCGACTATGATCCAATCTGAGAGGGGTAATAGAGAATGACTATAGAGAAGTACCAATTTCTGGATAATCTGAAGTGATGTTTTGGATGGGGGAATAGGGCGAGAATTCAGTTCTTTTTTGCCACATATCTGCCCATTTAAAGGTTTTTTTTCTTTTTTTTGTACATGTTGTCACCCCACCTACGGCGCCAGAGCGCCTATTCAGAGCGGGGGTGTAGTACTCTCCCAAAAGTTTCACCTTCTGGTGCAAATTACGCAATATAGAGCACAATACGCAGGCTTTAAGAGCGCAGGCAGATTAAATCAGTAGGAAAAACAGAAGATGTTAGAGAAATTCCACAGAACAGACGAGGTTGGTATGAAAGAAGCAGCACAATAAAAGATGCTCCGTTCTTTTCAGATTTGTAAAATAATTAACAAAAATACGTCTCTGGTGCGAGCAAGATACGTCAGCACGCCCTTAGTAGTAACGAAGGCGTCCCGTAAAGGCTAGGTGGGGTACGCGAATACGAGCGCAACAAAACATCACGCATAACCTGAAACGTTATCCTCCTAGTCTCGAAAGCACGTACTCGTCGCCGGCATGCAGATGCTAACCGGATACCTAGTAGAAGATCAAAAATAAAGAATAAAGCACCCCCCAAACCCACACTCTTAGCACAGTGCCGCTTATAAATCTGAACGGACCAGTACGCGAATCAACAGAGTCAAGTGCGGCTGAATGAAACCACCTAGACTCGGAAAGAAAGGTCTACACCATACAGATCAGAACAGTTTATAAGCCCCTTTTTAGATATAACGCTTCGCGATTGACATCCCATCTACGTCATACCCCATGTCCAAAACCAAACGACCCATCCTTCTAAGCCGAAAGTAGCGCAAGACGAGGATACTCGCAAACAGAGCACATAGCGCCCCAACCCCAAATCCCCCACACTCCTCCACAGAAGAATTATATGAACGCTACACCAAAACAGCAGCCACCCAGCTACTCCCACCAACAGTATTACCGCGGATCAAATAGACCCATGAGACATCTTGAACCATCACTATAGCTGTCCACGTTAAGCAATGAGCAAAAAGGATGGAAAAGTTTACACCGCAGTAGCGTTAACAACTACTCCACGAACACTAAGTCCAGTTTCATTTCTGATGGGCGTGGGTATCAGCCCGATAACTAACAACCACAAACGCCACCACGCGTTGACACATAACAAACAAGCAGACATTCGGACCCGACCACCTGACAACCTATCAGCAACTACCGCTATATTACACGAGACATTACAACATCATGTGTTAATCAGGTCGTTCCTTCCCAAGACATTTTTTTGATGTTCAATGTGCAATGGCCAAGCCATGTTTATATTGTCAAGCAGGGAGGAAGACGACAGGAACCCGTCGAAAGACGATAAGAGAAAGCGTGTAGAAGGTAGTTCTGTTATTAGTCTTCTTGACTGTAGAAGGAGATTTGTAGCCAGGAGTTGAGCGCTGAGAGTTTTTTTATTTAAAAGAATTGGATTTCACAAGATTCAGACGACCCCACGCAGCGAGAATGAAATCAGGAAAGATTAAGACGAGAGGCAATGCTAGGAAGTAAAAGATAGGGGAAGAGAATCCAGTTAGAATTGATATATGAGTAAAGATGAAGAATGACGTCGGGTCGAAGTCATCGGGAATACGAAGTGGATATAGGTTAGAGGTGCAGGTGAGTAAATCATTAATGAAAAAGTAGTAGAGATAAGACAGACAGAACCCTGAGGAACACCTATACTATTTGACAGAAAAGACAGAAGTTAACCATACAACAACAGCCGAAATATTTGACCGATTTGGAAAGAAGAGATAGACGATAAGTAACTCAAAGAGTAAGGCAGGAACCAAAGAGAACGAGCTTGGGTAGAAGCAGTGACGGTTGCTGGCTCAAAATGCTTCTTGGATATCGTCAAGCGTTGACCACGCTCAAGTCTCGCCCATAAGTTACCTAAGAACGAAAAAAACCATAATCCGGTGTAGATAAGCGGATAGTATATCCGTCAGTAGACTTCCGTGCAACGAAGCCCCGTACCGTACTAGCGATTTGGATATGCTGGAATCTAAGAAGTGAGTTGAGAAGGTTTTTCAAAAGGATCTAGATAGGAATACACAGTGAGAGTTTAGCAGGGGCGATAGCAGAAGGATCAGAGCTAGTTCCTTTTTTCGGAATAGGATTGCGAATGTGAGACTGTCCAGCACTTTGAGGGAAAGTGGCTAGTATTACAGGCGTTCACACTGAAATTATTGAATGTGATTTCCCTGACTTTCCCCCTGACAAATCCGCCAATATTTTCCCCTGACCAGCGGTGGTTCGTTATTTCAATCGCGTATAAAATATCTAATTAATCATTTACTGCGGAAACCTATTTCCATCTACTACTACCATTAAATTATTGAAAGAATTTACTTTTAGAAACTGCTATCCATCATCATGCATGAATTAAAAAAATATAGAGTTGTTGTTTGGTGCGTTGTGTGCGTTGAAAAATAAAGGTCCTATACCTTCCAAAAACCATCCAACGCAACTCTTTTTTACTTTTTCCAAAAGTAAACAGTTTTAGTTATACAAAAGAAACAATAATTAAATAGCATTAAATAGCCTAGGTGAATAACGCTCACTGTGATCACAAAGTTCTAAATGGGGAGATTAGGTTAAACTATTTTCTATCAAAGATCATGCTTTATTACTCTTCCCTGCGTCTTCTTACTAGAAAGTATCAAAGCTTTCAGTTTTTAACATCTCTCTTTGACTCCATTAGTTATGTAAAATCAACAAGACCTGTAATGGCATAATTTTCTTTTTATCGAACATTTATCATCTCTATCAAGTATACAGATAATGGTATACTACTACTATCAAATCCCCGATATACGCATAACCTCAAAAACATCGACACACGATCCACCACCGATTACCGTACACATAAGTTCAGTCATCACAACTATATAATACTAATATATACATAATATAAAAAATATAAGATAATAAAAAAAATAATAATATATATATAATAAGATATATTATTATAATATCAAAATATACATATTACATATAATATATATATATTATTAATATATAGTAAATTCATAGTACTACACAGTCATACCGGTATAAAATATATATAATATATATAAACCTAAAAAGACAACAAGCATAAATACCCTATATAACAACGACATACACACGCTATACTAAAACCCCAATATCATACGTATAAACATTCAAAGTACTAACAGATCACCAGTATATTATTTCACCTCGCAAATAATAATAACTCCTATATTATATATATTATATTATTATAATATATATATAAAGTATATAATAATCAATATAACATATATATATACATTAATATATATAGTATATAATATAGTATAGGATTATTGTCTCTTATAAATATATAATTCCGACCAAGCAATCATATAGAGAGGAGAAAATTCAAATGTCATTGCAAATCTTTCGAAATGGAAAGAATGTCAACTTAATATCACATGATAATATCTGCTAACTATACATACAGAACAAGTTTAATAGATTGAAAAGACCATCATGAGAAGGGGAATAAATTGAAATTAGTAGTATACAAAAATAGTTAGAATTAAGTATCAGAAGTAAACAAAAATATACACAACAGAACATTTACTAAAAACTTCAGAAGATATAATTACAGAGCGTCGTCACCGGAGCGAGAGCGCGTCAAGATGCTAAACTCCGTCATAGAGGTGAACATACAATCAGTCTGTAACCACAATCTTATTAAGTATCATCACCGTTAAAACAAAAACGTTATCCGGAAACAAACACATTATATTTGGAAGTCCTAAAATTTATCAAATATTAATTTTGTATTAATAACATATGCATACATATAAACTTCTCAAGCGGTATTAAACAAAAAAAAAACTTCTCAAGAATTTTTTATAACATCGTAATTAAAAAGTATTACTTGTTTATAATATACCACTCGATATAAAGTTACACCCAGCCATTGAGCAGAGGTGCTTGTTTACTTCTTGCCCTCATCCAAATTTTGAACTAATATAATTTGTGTTATTAGAAGTGATTAGGTAAACAATATAGTGTTTGCTGCTCTAACACACTAAATAAACAATTTTGTATATTAATTTGTGTAATTTAAATTTGAACGTATTGGAACTCAGTTGTTATAGGTTAAACCCCAGGCTGAGTATAAGAGATTTCATGGTTTATACTGGGTGTTGCAGGTATATTTGAACTTTTTTATTAAAATAGTTTAATTCTAATCTATACAACTTTCTATTAAACAATGTTATATACAATTTTTTTTTTTGATAATTTAAAAGTAAATTAAAGTTTACAGAAGCCACTAGCCTAAGTTAGACCTACCTTATAAGTTATTAATATACCCTGGCCTAGGCTGAAGCTAGAGTAAAATAAGCTTGTAAAAATTTTACTCTCGTTCTAAAGATGATTGAGTTTATTTATTTAGGTGTGTTGGATAGTTAAACGTAGTTATATCTAGGTAAAATCAGATATCTATGCCGCGGGTCATAGCTACATTAGTTAAGTCTAATATAATGAAAAAGTAATGATATGCTCTGAGTGCATATCATGTTGGTGAACTCTGTACATGAGGGTGAATATGTGGAATAGCTATGCATCTAACTTTGTGCTTTTGAATGCAGAGAATGTGTTGTAAGGAAGGAGATTGATGAAGACTGTTGATTGACAAATATGATATGGATTGAAAGAAACAGTAATTATGAGATTGACAGAAAAGGAGAAGTGTGTAGGAACAAAATTTTCAACGTAGTAGGATGCCTGAGGCGAGGAGGGAGCGGATATAGGGGTAGATAGGAATAGTGATTCACACAACGGCATTAAACTTGAAGCGAATAAAGCTAGTTAGAAATATTAACACATCATCTATAAGAGTTACAGAGAATTAGAAATAATAGTTTAAAGAATAGGATCTCGAAAACTCGAAAGTCAATCAGCCTGTGACCTGCAGAAAAAACATGCTCTCGACTCGTATATACATAGAGGAGTAATCTCGTCTACAATGAGGTGACATCACCTACATGTGAGTTTTCTAAAGGGAAGAATTCGGACACTCTAATGCTAGACATTGGAGACACATATCATATACACGATATCTTAGCATCAAGAGGACTCTATCAAAGTATAAAGCCAATCAATAAAGAACGACAACGATGATGAGTGTCTAACATATCCGCGCTGCCAAAGCGTGCCAATAGATTCGATATTACCATCTCTCCGGATGTTCCATACATCAGAAGAGTACTCGATATGCCTTACTTGATCTCAGAACCTCATGTGAAATTCGTACGATTCTTGCACGTACAAATGCTCACATCTATTTAGCGGACCACTTGATATAGAGTCAGTAAACACTGACAAATATATAGAAAAATAATATAATAGGAGATGAATTACAGAAGTAACGACCACCACCCTCGCACAACTGGCCCTAGTGAAGTAAGCGTGCGTCGCGACGACATTCCAGCATACGCGAAGCAACTCCAGCCAATCTACAGTTCATACGACAAAATGAACATACTAGCATAAAACAGAGCTATTTATCGTGGGATTTATACAACAATAAGAGTAGTGCAGTCCAGAGGAGGGAGATAGCTTTATGATGATAAATGAAAAGAATAGGATATTCTTCACTTAAGCATAAAAATATAGTAAATGGTTTTTTTTGGATTTGTGGAGAGAGTTTCTGGATAGGGTGATCTTTTTGAAGCGGAATGAAGTTCATTATAGTCGTGGTAAAAGGTGTTGGGGGCTTATCAACACCAGTTTTGAGACTTAATAGCAAAAAAAACTAGGATAGAAGTTTAGGGGTGATGGCTAAATCGGGATTACAAATAATAGCAATAAACGTTCTAGTGATAGACTAAATAAAAATAGTTATTTTACTGATCTCAAAATAGAGAAAGAAAAACAATAATATTTTGGACAAACAAAGGTTTGACAACAAATGCTCATAGCACTTAGAAATAAAAAGATGAGTTGATTAGTTATATAACCCTCAAGATATCTTGACATTTATTTAGCATACTAGAGCAATGGGTTAAAGAATTATATGGAGACTTCGTTCAGGAATATGAAATAGCGGCTATTCCACTTTATTCGTTGGTATACCAGCGCTAGAGAAAGAAGGGTGGTGTGGCCTTTATATTAAAAGCCCAATACTATCAATCTGTATTAATGAACTGACTTAAAACTAATCATGAATACGTTGAATCCCGATCATGCGGTAGATATTTCCTATAGGTTCAATAATCATTATAGGTAGTGGGCATTTTATAGACCTCCTGGCCAGAGCTCAAGAGATTAGACTCAGAAAATTGTAAAAGAGAATTTGAGAACAGTCAATGCCACAGATATAAGATAACAAAGTATATTAGTATTAAATGCATGGGTGATTTAATTTTCCTGGCATGCAATGGGATTCCTTGTCTTAATACGCGACATCAGTAGTTCCTCAGTATTTATTAAATGAGCTATATAGATAACTGTTTGAGCAGTATGGTTCATGAACCAACCAAGTCACGACTTGCACGTGATTAACTTAATATTAACTAACGCATGAACAGTATGCGTGGCGTGAGTTAGTTAAAATGTGAGAGAGAATTTAGACCTCGAGTGACCATTAATACAATTAGATTTTGAGTGTAAATTGTGATAGTCTGGCACCATAATCTGTCAAGTTAATAAGGAAAGAATTTTAGATTCCGAGAACCTATCCTTTATTAATATTCTACGGAACATAGCTTAGTATATACTGACTGGGATAAAGAGTTTAATATCAAAGTAATGTTTAAATGGTATGTGTTATTTAAGCTAAATTTTAGAATGAATATTCATCAGTATGTTTATAAGATAAACCCATTAGGTTTAAAGTGCGACGAGGAGAAAACTGTTGGTGGCCATAGAGATCATAAAGAGAATTAAAATTAATTGAAAAGGTAGATGATTTATAACAATATTCAAGACCGAGTAGTAATAGGCATGAGTTTAGAATAATAAGGAACAATAAGAAACGAACTTACACAGGCAATAAAGAAGGCATACGAGAGATTGGCAGAATTAATTTAGAAAGGCAGAAAATAGTAATAAGAGACCTGAGCGGAAGTTTTTTAGACTTTCTCATAAATTATAAAAGTTAAGAATAGTGACAATTGGTTCAATTAAATAATTGATGAAATTTAGTAGTAGATTCAGATAAGGAGTTGGTCAACATTTTCAATAGCTATTCGTTATTGCAGTGAGAGTTATACTGAGGGAAAGATATACGATAAACTAGTTAGGAAGCTAATAGTTCTTGTGAAGCATGTTTAACAATAGACTATACAAATTGAATTTTGATGTAAGACTATTAAACGTTTATTAGACCATATTGATCCAGCGTTTAAGAGCAGGGAGTACCTGATGGAATATAAATGGAACACAGTAAATTCTGAAAGCGAAAGTAAAGAGTAGTAGTAGAAGTAATAAAAGTTTCTGGAAAAGTTTACTAAAACAATGTCATATAGAGAACTATTTGGAAGAAACAAGATATTGTATGACTCCAGCAAAGAAAGAAAAGAATATAGGTCATGTAGTTAATAAATTGAATCACCATTCATTTAATTGCAATGACGAGGAGTCAAAGTTGAATATATGTCATATTTAGACTTTATAAAAAGGCTTATGAAAAGGATTCCCTACTGTGATAAGGCCTTCGCATGAAATTAAATTATTGCAATCGTGGTATAGGCAATGGAGTGGGTAACATTGGTATGGATTAAAAGAGTGGATTGCGAAATAAGAAAACAGTGATGTTACAACTAAATGGGTAATAAATCATCAATGGGAAATAAGTGAGAAGTTGTAAAATGTCCCACATTCACATGCTGGGCATATTATCATTATATATAAATGATTTAGACCAAGCACTTAAATGCAAGGTATCTAAGTTTGCAGATAGAATACTAAAGTGGCCACCTCAGTTAGAATATGAAGATGTATAAAGATTCAAAATGATATGGATAAATAGAAAATTAGGTGGGTTTATAGATGGCAAATGAATTTTAATAGTCAAAAAGTGTAAGGATTCCTCACCATGTTACGTCACAATAAAGTTGTTTAACTACAATATGATATGGGGATTGGACTTGAGTCTGATGGAGACCAAGAAAAAGATTTAGGTTTGATTATAAGCAGTAATTTTGAAAGTAGCTAATCAGTGTTTGGCAGCTAGAAATAAAGCTTAAATAAGAATGGCTGGCTATAATAAAATCGCAATGTTGATTTACAAAGCAAGGAAAGTAAGTAAAACTATTTCATAATAGCTATGTTAGCGCCCAGCTTAGTGTATTTGTGCACAAGTTTTGGGCTCCTGCTTATTTATAAGAAAGACTAGATATGCATAGAGTAGAGCTTGCAACGTAGCCAAGCAACAAGAGATGATTCTGGAGTTTGAGAGAGGCTAGAGCTATGAGGAGAGGCTGAAGAAGTATAGGAATGTTTGCTGTAGAAGGCGGATTTCTCAGATGGGACTAGCATACAAGGTCTACAAAAATATTTACGTTATCTATGATTAGCCAATAAACTTTTTCATAGTATAGAACATGGACAGATAACCAGGGGCATAATAAGATTTAGAAGAAAGAGCATTATGCATCTTGATATAAAGAACAGGTTCATGATGCAGTAATAGACGTTGTTAAATTTGCAGGAATAAGTCTGCCAGGAGGTTGTTTGAGTGTGACTCGATTGCAACATTTAAGAAAGGGTAGATTTCTTTATGGATGGGCTATTCTTGGAGGTAATCATATTAATTATATGCGAAACCAAATTGGCGCAACGGTTTTTGAGTGATATAGATATATATAATGTATAGATGCATTGTTGCGACATAAACTTAGTTATAAGCATGTGGATGGTTTGAAGGTATCATATATAATATATATCATTAGTTTTAGACTAAACCAATGGATGGATTTGAGTTACAACATGTTGAACAAGCATAGGGTGCTTTGTGGATTGGCTGATGAGCCATGTTTGTGGCTAGTGGGTTGACTCGGGACAGTCGATCGATATAGCCCATGTGGCTTCTTACTGTCTCTATATTCTTAATGTCTTAATTCTTAATGTTTAATGTCTAAAGTCTGTCTCCCCACTCTCCCACTAATACACTTTTTGGATTTTTTTTTTGCTAAATCCACGGCCAACCCTGTCATAAGCACACAAAAAAAATAATAACTACATTAATAATAATTAAAAAGTTTATTTATTAAAGTTTGAAATACAACGACTGACGTCAGCACTGTAACCGTAGCAGGGGTGAAGCGAAAAAAAACCACCATTTAAATGGGCGTAGGTGCTCAGACCAATATCTTAAATTCGTTTCTTTTAGTTATAAATTTCAATTTAATTTATTTTTACTTCAAATATAACGAATTATGTTATCATAAAATTCGTTTATAACACAAATAATAAATGTCAATAATGTAAATAACAATAGAGAGAATAGAAAATATAGTGGTCCATTCAACCCCTCTCCGAACTCAAAACCATATAAAAATCTAACTCGTTTTTTCTTATAATAATAGCCTTTCTATCAAAAACAATATGCACTGAATCCGCTCTATTGTAACAGCATACATTATGTATTTAAAATATAATTATACGTAATTAAAAATGTCACATAAATACATACGGTAAGAATTACGAAAAAACAAATAGGCTATGGTCAGTCACCCCTCACATCAATTTATTACGGGGAGGTGAGTCGGAGCCAAGTATTATGGCCCCCGTTTTTATATACCACAAAATGTTAGGAATCAAATTTACGATCTTTGAGCCACACAGTATAAAGATCAACATACATCCGAGATCGTACTCACTGAAAAAATAATAAAAACTGAGAAGGCTAAATTTCCATTTGGGTATAACAAAGTTAAAAACACTCACATTTTTCAAAAAGTTGACAAATTCCTACTGTTTAGTTGATTTTGTACCCTAATATCTAACATTTTTAAAAATATAAAAACTTTCTAGAATCTAAAGATGATCTAATTAAACGTTGGATAGTACTACGCGTGGCTTAAATTAACATTGGGAAGCCGAAAACAATTTTACTTTTTTTTTTATTATTTTATTATCTTTATTTAGAGTGGACCCCGAATCACCCTGCCTAAAGAGGTGGGCCTGGTCACCCCGCCCGACGCTACCATTTTATATGACACTTCTTAAGGGAAAAAGTTTGCCTTTAAAATACTACCTAAACCTTACAAAAAATTTAAAGTTTGTTCTAAAGTTGGGGGGGGGGGATTTCATTTACCAAAATTTATCAATACTTGATAAAGCAATTTGACAATTGTTGAGAAGCCAACCCACTCACCTGAAGAATTACATTTTTATCCTCCAGACAAGCAGCAGAATAATCATACTGTACTATTTTGAATTATTATTTTGTAGTAGTACTTCTTAAAACTTTTGTAATGATCTATCACCACCACCATAATGCTAGTCAAGCATTTTGAAAAGACATCTTTTATAATCTGTATAAATGATTTCTATGGTACCTATCTACAATAATGAAAACAAGTTGTATTAGGCTATATAAAGCATGGACATCTTCATAATTTACACACCTAGGAATTTCATTTAGACATGTATTAATGAGATGGCTACCAGTAAAAAAAAAAAAAAAACAATATCAACTCTTTTTACAAAATTTACTATAAAATAGATTACCATTAAAAGTAAGAACAATAAGAGTCAAGTTTTTTTTTTACCTTTAAATAATCTATGTACAAAAGTTACATATTCTTTAAGTAATCTTAAAGAAATGTAACATAGGTACTTTTCAGTCTCTTGACATCAATTCAAGAGCATAAATTATTACTTGTACAGTGTTTAAGTTTTTGGTTATTGTTACAGATACAGGAAAAGTATCATTTATAGTTTTTAATAAATTAAAAGTTTGTTTATCACCTTTAGTTCTAATTAACAAGCTTCCAGAATTAAAATATTGAGCATCCTGCACCGACTCATCCCCATAAGCAATATAAGCTGCTTTCTGCAATCCAAAAGGAATTAATTTTAAGCGTTCTGTAAGGGTCAGTAGATCGCAAATAAAGAAATATAACATTCCTTTAATCATGCTAGACTGTTTCAAACAGACATTCGCTCTAAGGTATGAAAAAAAAAAGTAATTATTTAGATTTGAGTAGCCTATTACCCATCAATCAGACAAAGACTTATGCATATCCTCATGTTTTGCAGGCCCTGATAGTGTTTCTATTATTGAAACTTTCAAAATAATTCTATGGAGCTGTACCAGATCAGGACGTGCAGTGCATGGTAGAACAATAAACTCCCGTGTTGTAGGAAATAAATTAAAATCAGCCCGGCGCACCCCTGAGTGATATCACAGCAATATCAATTTGGTCTTTGCTTATCCTTTAAGTAATATGAAAATATTTCAGCAACAGTGACATTCACTTCCGAATTAATCTTCACAAAACTAATTTCAACACATCCATCTTCTCAAAACTTATTTCAACACATCCTTAATGTTTATTAGATGGTTGGACTGTCTGCCGTCTCTCGGTAGTCGGTACTGGTAGGGATGCCCAAAGGGCCCAAACACTATCGATAATCAGAACTATCGATAGTTTTTTTTCGAGTATTGATACATCGATAGAATTTTTATTTTAACATAATCGACTATTAGGTGTGTTGCCGATTCGATGAGAAGGCAAGCCCGACCCTCCGATCCTTAAAAAAAGGCGCACTAGGCATGATAATTTAAATTTGACATCAGACTTAGCCACTTCCTTACACCACAATAACAAGCAATAGTAGTTAAATGCAAGAAAATAAATTTAAGTTTTTAGATAATAATACTTCACTTGTTAATGAGTGTGAAAAAATATCCACTCAGTAATTATATATACTAAAGGTCTTCACATTTCTGTATGCATGGTTCTAAGCTTCTGTAAAGGAAAGAAATCCATCCAATATAGATAGATCATATATAATAATAGACGATATCACTACCCTCACGATGTATATATCAAGATTATATATTAATGCTCATAACTTATTATTATCATATACGTACATCAGTAGAAATGCGTCAGCAATACTCAGATGAGGACCTTCCCTCTCCTATCAATACCATCACGGCGGAGAAAATATTAACAGAAAATGAAGAGGAACGTAATTAGGAGAAAATAGACTACAACACTAAAATAGGAGAAAAGAATAAGTAAATGAACCAATCAATCGAAATACAATCCAGAGATATTGGGGGAGTTCCATTGAAAAATCAAAGTAACAATCATGATATTAAGTATATTAGTATTATTTATATTATACTTAGAGTACCACCTGCAAGTTATATTATTAATAGACCCCAGTTATGCGAAGCACCAACGATATGCGGCCAAAAAAAACAGTTATTACATATCTATATACTAACCGAAGTCAGGTATATATAGTAAGGAAATTTTTAATCAGCCGGACAAAAGACTTGTACCTAACAGGTATAACATTACTATAGGAATAATGAATAATACGGGTAAATTACGCGGTATATATAGTAAGGATAATAACGTCGTTAGCATAATATATATATCAGTCGGCTGGGAGCGAGGGAACAGGAATAGAAAGTAACTCTTTTTTAACAAACAGTACTTCAGTGTCTTATACTCTCTCTCATAATACTCACGTTGCGATCATCATGGTATAAATATATCGGTTATCTATATAATATATTAGATTAATTTATATATATAGGTTATATAATATCATAATGATATGTTTTTATTAAGGTATAATAAAAAATAGTAATGATAATTTCTTAGTGATATATATAAGATATTAATAACTAGTGTATATATATATGGTAATGTTACTGATATATATATTTAGTATAAAGTAAAAAAAAATTGATCAATACATCATAACTTAGCACGAATCCACTCACACCATCAAATAGCGCGAATTGATGTACGCAAGAGAACTATCTGCTGAGTCAATTAGCATTGTTTACTTATTCATTATACTATAAAAGTTACTATTTCATGAGTAAATTAAGTAAGAAATATGAATTATATTGTAGGTAAGCAAATACCAGTCATTATAATAAAGCCCACTATTACATAAATATGATAAAGTTAAATGGATAGACCTGAGCGTGATCAATTTCGTCACAAAATTTCAAGTGGATCTAATGACGTATTATTTAGCGTCTCAAATGCAATACAGATTAAGTAATTTTTCCAGAGAGGTAAGCTGAAAAGGATGAACGGTCGTTTGGGAACTGATATTTTTAATTGAAAAATCACTCCTCTCAATAAGTGATGACTATTACATATGATGATAAACTCGCTTAGGAAAATTTGTACGATAGGTATTGTAAGAGTAATGAGAAAGGAATTTTATAAAACAAGTGTGTAATGTAGCTTGCTAAATTCATATCACGTCCAGTGATCCCCTCCAATCCTATTTGGGCATGTAATCGCCGCAACTGTTTTTAATGAGATCAAAAGCATAATTAATTAATAGTTTATTATTTATGTATTTTCTGTGTGTTAATTACAGTGCTTGTTAAGTATAATATAATAAATGTTAAATGTAATTATCAAAAGAAATTAAAGAAACTTTAAATTTGCATGCGTAACATTATAAAACTGATCTAAAACATATTCGTTTCTATAAAATGTAAGTCTCTGATAGGTCGCCACGAGTGAAGCCATCCCCGGTGCAGAGATCGCCACTGATATGTGATAAGTACTTATATACATATATAATTATTAATATATAATAATTAAAATATACATTATTCGTATTTAATTTTAATTAAATCATTCTAGGTTTTTATCTATATATAATATACGATTAATATTATACTACTAGTGTATATATATAATAATATAGACATTACCTGCTCATACTTAACTATTATTAATCATTGTAGATTGTAAAGTAAGTAAGTGAATTAGATATAAACATATATAATATAATATAAGCATCATGATATAGAGGATTACCAAATATAGTGAGTTAAAGTATAGAGCTATTTTATTCTGATACACAGGCAGTTCAAATGTCATAACCAATGTATTGTTTCGGATAAGACAAGAATATAATAGCTCTTAGTATGAATATAAAGTAGAGTAAGTATTATACTAGTTAAAATAAAGATAGTATATAGGCCAAAATGGAATAAAATTTATAATATAGGAAAAGCTTGGTGATAATAAAATGCAGCGACTATAAAAGGTTGAAGATATTTAATAAGAGAAAATATATTATACTATATATATTATATAAAATAGGGGGTTATAAAGATAAAGAATCATAGATGTATATATTATTAATTAAAATTAAAGTACGTACTATAGACGTGATAAAATAGATACACAATATATCTTATTTGTAAGATAGTCAATCAAATTGTATCTCTTCACTTTAGAGTTTATAATATAACATTAAAACTAAAGACTAACACCATCTGGTAAAACCCGCAGCAGGGAATAGCAGAGCTCGGTAAGTCAATAAATTCGACCTATCAGTAACTCGAAGGTAGACTATTTCCGCCATCATGGGCGCAGTCTCCGACCCCGCGTTCTTTTGGATTTTTTTGGCAAAGGCGGTCCGCGGGTTCTCGTGCCCATTATGCCGCGGATTCGGTCTAGTGGAATTGTCAAACCCCCCTGTGTTACCCGTCCTCCCATACGTCCCTCTTCGTTCTGCCCATTCTTCTAGCAGTCCAACGTATTTAATTAGTAATATATATACATGTTATATTCACATTATTATATATTATTAATATATATTAATTAATATATATTTTATATATAGATATATAAGGAATGTATGTAGTTAGTATTAAATTTAGTAAATAGTTTTATTAGTAATAAGTGTTAAGAATTGTTAATTATGATATACTTATAATTATCAATTGTACTGTTAATAATTGTGAAGTAAAGAGTCTTACCTACCTCTATACTGCTTGTTAATATCAATAATAGTGTTTACAATAATGAGCTAAACGTAATAGTATATATGATGTGAGTAATTAATATATCTATTATATTAACTAATATATTGTATCATTTCTTTATTTCTTTACTATTAATATAATATATATCAAACCTAAATTAACAAAATGGGGCTTATACTCACTAGCAAACTCATATTAATTTTCAACATAGTGATAACATCGTACGGATATTATATATTTGGCATGCCAATGTGCAGGAGAATCTCATAGCTTCAGGTAGTAGTTGAAGGTTTGTTCCTCGCCTCCCTATTAAGATAAAAAAAAGGTCTAAATAAATAATAAAATAAATTACTCACTCACAGGTCTGGGGGTTACTGTGTGCTCTAACGAAATAATAGATTTCTTTGGCAAGTAATGTACGTAAACAATTTTAATATTAACAACTTATATAACTTTATAATTAACACTTAATAACTTTACATGTTAATTTATAAGTGAATCCTTTCATATTATTTAATTAACACTTTTATTTTTAAATATTCAAACTAATTAATATATTAATTATTAATAATTTTAATAACTGAGCATTTTCATGAACTAATATAATAGAAACTGACTACATCCTATTTAAATCATAAGAAACTATAACTATTAAAGACTAAAAGCCACATTATCCGTTATAGTACATGTAAATAAATTTAAATTTATAATTCACGCATGATGATATAATGAAAGACTACTAAGTAGTTATTATAAATATTTTAACTGCTGTGATTGCAATGAATTTATATATATATAGCGTAAGGGTAATTTTTAAAATTAAAGTTTTAAATTTACTTTCCATTTTTTAATAATTAAAAAATTAAAAATTACTTATATAAAAAGAAAAAATATAAAAATGGTTATCACTAGACTCGTAACATCGAAAAATTGTCAACTAAATAAAGTCAAAAAAAAAATAAATGAAATATACTTATAATAATTTAATAAGAATGTATAAAAAAAACAGTAATACAATAATTATAATAATGAAAACATAAACAAATTAAACAATAAAAAAGGTTGTCTTTATATATTATTATATATATATATATATATATATATAATATATATAGTAAGTATTCAGCAGAAGCGGCGCGAGTAATATATAAAATATAAATACTAGAAAGGGTGAAGCTGCGTAGATAAGAGGGTCTCTCTGTATTATACATGTATATTTGAATTGTAAGTACATAAGGTAATAATACTGGACGACCTCATGCACAACGTGAATATAGTATATAATCTAATTAAGCCACAATATATTGCTATTATTTAATGTCTAATACTAAGTAACAATTTTTTGATAGTCACAATAACATCTGAATCGTCTACCATTATTTTTATTATTCATTACTATAATATATAACGATAAAATGTTAAAATATTTTATTATTTCTCGAATTGATTACACTCTCAAATTTAATAGTTATATATAAGTACTCAAATAATTTATCTATCATTAATTATTATTTAATTATATATAAATATTATATAATAAATTAATAGTATTAATAGTAAAACAAAGATCAGTTAATATATATATATATAAATAGTATATATAATAAATATTATATATTAATAAGTAGTAGTTTATATTATATTATATTAGTTAATATATAATATAATATATAGTTATATACCGTATATATATATATTTGTGGTTGTATTGATAGTGTGAGATAGTGTAGTAATAGTAGTAATAGTAAGATTAAACCCAGGTTTGGAAGTAAGTTTTAAAGTCTCCACATCGTATAATTTATAAAGGTGATTTTGAATTTGATTAATGCTTTAATACAAAAACACAAGAACACTAACCTACTATAATGAGAACGAATGTATAAATAGAAAGAATACAACAGCATATAAAGAAAAAAAAAAAGTGCCAAAAAGAAAAGTCACTGTGTATAGTTAACTAATTGTGGTTAGGTATTGAAAAAACCCCCGTATTCGTTCATTCTATTTCTGTAATAATCTATTAATATTGATTATGCGATAATAAATTTCTTCAAATTTCGCAATATCAACATTAGTCCCTAATATAGTGAAAGATACTCAATAAAGTGGGATCTTGCTAGTGAATGAGGCAAAGCTCAGAGTAACTATAAATTTGAGACAATCTAATGAATCATGGATGATCTAAAATTATAATTAAGAGAGAATTAAAATTATGCATTATATACAGTTTCAGATGTAATGATGAAAGAATGTGCTCGGAAGCGTTCATATATTGAAAACTATATTGATACACATTTTCAACAATATAATTAGCATTAAATTTTCAATTAAACACTTACGTTCATTAAATAAAATAGACAGAATAATATATATATATATATATAGTTAATAATTATTAATACATAAAAATTGAAAATATCTCTTAAATAAGATGGGCACCATAAATTTATGATTAAATGTCATTCAACCGCTGATCAGATATCTTAGAATATTAATAATATATAAGACATATAATGAATAATAATAATTAGGTAATTTAATAATCAATAATTAAATAGATTAATACATATAACTTAATACACTAATAGTATTAAATAATAATACACTACCTAAAAATCTCTTTCAGGTACATCTATAATATTACTTAATTATTAATAAAGATACTAAGGAAAATTGCAAATGAGATATCATAAGTTGTGTCTATCTATGTATACTATATAATATATAAATATATTATGAGTGATAATAACGCTAGATAAATTTATTGAAAAGATGTTAAGTTATACCGGTATATAGTGTAATATATAAAAAATAAATATAATTAATATAATATGTATTTTTATTCTATATATATAATAGGATGTTAAAATATATGTTATTATATTATTTTAAATAATTGTGTGAAGAAGATGTGAGCTATTCCTCCTCTGAAAATCTGTTCTCCTGCTCGGAAGTTACTTTGAGTACACCGCCTCCTTAGATTAGCGCTCTCGTGAGCAGCTCGTGTCATTATTTTCGTGGTGCATACTTAATACATGATATATTATATATATACATGATAATAATTATATATAATATGAGATCATGAATAGAACTAATACAATTACAATAGTAATTATTCCTATATATAATTATTTATAACTAAATATTATATATATATACATATTTATACTAATCTATATATATAACTATATGATAAATCAAATGATATTTTTTTTCTATATATGTCTACTATCATCATTTAAGAAGATAAGTGTAATAACATACTTTGTAATTAAATAATAAATATATAAAAGTATAAAATTATTATGTCATGATCTTCGTAAGACATAAATATAATCTGATATAAAATTATATATGAGTCTAAACGTAGTATTATATATATATATAATATATTTAATATAATATAAAGATGAATATATAATATATACTATATTATAAGCTATATAACAAGTATAGTATGAAATATTATCTCATACCCGTAATTAAATTTAATATATATATTTGATAACTAAAAACAAGAATTAATAAAACTATATTGTAAAATTTAAATTGTAATACATAAATATAGGTAAAATTATTTAATTTAATCAATAATAATATATCGAAATTACCTTTTTTCTTCAATATACTCTTAAATCTATATAATATAGGTAGCTATTTACAACTTATATTATACAATCTCTTTAGAAGTATAATATTATATAAAAGTGATAACCCCATGAATTCAGTATTTTAAGACAAAAGTGAAGCAATTTTAATTTTTAAAAATAACTTATTCTTTGCTTATTTAAGTTTAGATTAGTTAATATATATATATTTATCTCTTAAATCTCTATATAATAGCTAATATAATTATCTATAATCGTAGTATCATTACTAAAAATAACGCAAACTCAGATTAACTCAAGTAAATATTATACTTGACATATAATCATATATATATATAGTAGGTGAATTTTTAAAAGTTAAATATATAACAAAATAAAAAAATATTATACAAGTAGAAGAACACATATTTAATATATAATGATAATAATTTTAATAGCAATAGTATATACTATAAATAAAAAATGACGGGACAACTTTAATAATAAATGAGTAATATAACATATATACCTAAATATAATTAGGTAATAAAATATACTTATATATATATACTTATTATATTTAAATAATCTCTAGATAAATAATTAATTATATATCCATATATAACATATAAAAAAAAATTATAATGCTATAATATATATAAATATAATGATCTCATTATTATTATAATAATATTATATATAATTATAATATTAAATATATATCTCTATAAAACAACAAATCATTAATTATATATATAATATATTTAATAATTAAATCAAACAATATTTTACTTTAATATAAAGGTATATATATATGTACTATAACTATAATTATATCTCATAAATACACATAGATATAATATATATATATAAGTTTTTATATATTGACCGGCTGAGTATCTCATAATAGGTCCTATAGTATCGACGGAGTCGCCATAGAATAGGTCGTTGAGATCTCATAATTTTCCTAAGTCGAAGAATATTTAATTCAACTAATGCAATAGTATCCTGCCATTCTCGGTATAGTTTAAAAGAAGACGTCAATAAATTGTCTCATTATATTATAAAATATACCTATTATTATATGCATATATATTATAAATATAATATTTATTATTTCTACCTTATTAATATACATAGATATATATTAAACTATAGTAATTTGATTAAATAATTATAAAAATTAATATAGTATAGATCATTTTAAATTGAAATAAATATAAAAATGATTGTATAAATATGACATAGTTCTGTTTTGGAAGTTGAAACAATCAATAAAATTATATAATAATAATTAAAATAATTACATAAATATTTATAAACAATAATATAATTAATATAATTATAACAATAATATACATTAATAAAATAATTATTAATATATTAATATGGAGAGAGACAGAAGAAGAATAGATAAAAGGATACTAGACATAGAAGATAAATAGTATAAGTAAGTATAGAGGCTGCATTCGGAATAGATAATACGGTGAAGAATAAAAGTATAGAAGATTTCCTTCAATAGAATAGTGAATAAAAATAATGAAGTTGAATCGAAAGAAGTTAACTGAAAAGAATAGTAATGTAAGAGAAGTGGACTGACTAAGCTTTAAGAAGAAAAAAGTATATTAAATATCAATTCATTAATAAAGTAATTTGAACGTGATGATATATTAGATGAGATTGAAGAAATTTGAAGTGTTAGAGGAGTTTGTAGAATGTGTATTATTTTATTATTATTAATAATTATAAGTATTATGTAGTATGTAATAATAGATAATGAAGAATAGTTATTATTATTTATATTATTAATTATTATAGATTATTGTATATGATGTATAGAGTTTTTATAAGTAAATATCAATGTATATAATTAATATTTAATATATACTATTATTAATCATATTATATTAATTTTTTATAATATAATAAATATAATTAAATAATTATATGATATAAAATTATAATTGAAACTATGTTTGATAGCAGTATTATTATTAATATCTTATTAATTTTATTAAATATTAATTCAATCTAATTTTATTTATTTTAACCTTTATACTTAATTATTCACACAGATTCCTAAAGGTTGTCATTATCTTACACAAAGTAAAGGCTATGAAAGCAAGTTTGTATAAATTTTAAAAAAAATTACTTAACTCTAACCAAAGATCTTGGATCTCCTCAGCTAACATGTAATTCACACTAACGAATGGCACTCGAGCATGAAGTATTGGAAGGGAAGCCGACGAGAGCCAACACCTACAGGATCAAAAACAAATAAAAATATAAATTTACACACACACACATTATTTTCATATTTTCATTAATATTGCTATCAGTATTTTTCGACATTTCTTTCTTGTGGAAGCAAGTACAATAAATCATTCCAATATTAGAAATATTTTTATTATTATTATTATATTATATATTAATTATTATTTAATGTATTAATATTTTATTATTATAAGACTATAAGTCATATCTAATATTATATTATTATATTATGTATTAATTTATTTATATTATTTATATGTATAATTATAAAACGTAATAGGTAATTAAATTAACTTAGTTTCTATATATTTTCTCTTATATTTTCTTGTTTATTATTAAATTATTTTATATTAAATAGTATATTATATAAATATTATAAATTATATTAATATATAATTATTAATTTTTATTCTAATTTAAATAACTTGTGTAATGAAATAAGAATAAAAGACACCGTTTATGTATATTAAAATAAATTTTAAAGCTTCACAATATATTTCACATGTGTATTGTCAAGTAATAAACTTACTTTCCAGATTCCATTAGTAGTGAGATTTAAAATGTTACGTGGTAAATGTAAGGTTAGAAATGGAAAATCACGAAGTTATAATTTATATATAATATATATATCATATAATTATATAATAATATTATAATTAATATATATAATAATATATATAGATAATTAATATATATATATATTATAATTATTATTAATATATACATATAATTTAACTCATACTAACTAAACTACAACAGTCAATTCAATGCCTATACTCACTATCACGCCACGATCAAATATAGCTATATATCTACAAGCAAGATATATAATCTACAAATTAACATAAACTATAAAGGTAAAATCATATATAAGTCTATGTGAAGCACGTCAACATAAATTACCTACCAAGTCAACGATGCACGTAACGACAATAAACGCATAACTATCTAAACTACAACTTAATATAATAATAACTCAGAATTATTATTATATACCATATATCTAAATATATTATACTATAATATTATAATTTTATTAATATTAATATTAATAATACATTTAATACCATACTAACTATCATATATCTTTAATTTTAAATCACTATATAAATATATTAAATTATATAATTATCATAAAATATTAACATTAATATCTAATATTTATAAATGCAAGTAAATCACTACTATATATTATATATATATTATATGAATATAATTATATAAATATATATAATATTAATTCTGATTATATTATATTATTAAATATATAATATATTATATATATATAATATATCTATA